>SNQJ01S0093897.1:7485-20523 GCA_010110895.2 Picea sitchensis | reverse complement strand
TAACATGTTCTTGTGTGTACATTATGTTTTTATATTTAGATTTGACGCTTATATATAATCACGGATTTATTATATTTAATGTCAATGTTTACATTTCGTCTTGTTTATAGAACCTAAGGACTACTCTAAACTGATTTTTAGATTTTTTTCTATTTTGGTTAATTATTATTGGGATTGGGGAAGTGAAATTGTAATTTTTAATTGTTTGAATTGCAGTTTTTTTGATTCAGCGTTTTTAAAGAACTTTAATGAATTGCAGTTTTTTTATTCAACTTTTTAAAAAAGAATTTCAATCCATTGGGTTATGGATTGTATAATCTCAACAGCTATTGTATAATAATAGCTATTGTATAATTCCAACTTTTTAATAGCTATTGTATAATAATAGCTATAATAACAGCTATTGTGAAATCTATTATTATAATCTCAACAGCTATTGTATAATTCCAACTTTTTTTTGGAATTGGGTTATCCAATTATTGGTGAAATTGCACTCTGTTATGGTTAGTTTTGATACTTTTCTGGATAATTATCATTAGAATTGGGTTATCCAATCTATTATTATAATCTCAACAGCTATTGTATAATTCCAACTTTTTTTTGGAATTGGGTTATCCAATTATTGGTGAAATTGCACTCTGTTATGGTTAGTTTTGATACTTTTCTGGATAATTATCATTAGAATTGGGTTATCCAATTATTGGTGAAATTGAAATTTGTTATCGTTAGTTTTGATACTTTTCTGGCTACTTATCATTGGAATAACTGGGTTATCTAATTATTGGTGAAATTGCAATTTGTTATTGTTAGTTTTGATATTTTTCTGGCTACTTATCATTGGAATAACTGGGTTATCCAATTATTGGTGAAATTGCAATTTGTTTTTTTTTTTTGACAGAAACTGTTAATGGAGATTTGTATTAATAACAGTGGACATGCCACTGGGCATGCCACTGGGTTCGATACATCGATAAAGATTTGTTTGAAAACTGGAAAACTACTGCCTGAAGATCCTAACTCATTAAAACTATTTCAGCGAGCCTGAACGGCTCCGCGTTATTACATCATTTCTTGCTTGGATTTTTTTTTCTTTTTTGACACCGTTTTCCATTCAATACTTTGGTCCATAGATTGACTTTCCAACGGGTCCAGAGGGTCTTCCTCGTCGGCTAGATCTGCCCAACGTGAGGTCTGGGGTTCTGGCCGAGTGGGCGACTTGGGAGTGGCTTCTGCCGGAGCTTCCCCCTTAGCAGGGGGCTTGGTTTCGGCTTCAGCTTCAGCTTCTTCTGTCGCTTCCTCGGCCTTGCTTTCAGTGTGCGGGTCTGATGGTGCCCCCGTCCACCAGGTTGGTCTTTGGTTTTTGGACGACCTTTTTTTCCTGGGTTGTTTTCCATAGCTACGGGCTAAGTGCCCCGTTTGGAAGCAGTTCCTACACCTGAAGCTGCGATTCTCATAGTCGAGGATTTGGGTCCTGGAATAGTCCTTGCCTTGAAGAATTATTTCAGCTGAGAAACCTTTGGAGAAATCCATTTCAACACAAATTCGAGCGAAGGTGGAGAGGGCTGGCTTTGAGTCCGGACTTCTGCAGAGGAACTTGCTGAGGCCATTGCCAATAGCTTTAAGAGACTCATCCCCCCAGAAATGCAGGGGCAAGTATGGAAGTCTCACCCAGACTGGAGCTGAAGGGATACAGTTTGTGGATGGATCGAAGACAGGGGTCCATGGTTGCATGGACAGGCCTGCTCTACCCCAGAACCACGGCCCAGCGTTAAACACCTTGTCTCTGTCGCTTGTAGATTCGAAAACTACTATAAAAAACCCCTTTGCACAAGGGCAGGTGATGACTTCTCCTTCTAAAAGAGGGTACCATTTGGAAGAGATCCATGAGAGCAAATCCGACAGATTAGGCCAATAACCGTTAAACCTGCAAACTAGTGCGTGCTTGCTGTAATGGCAAGCATGAGTTAGGGCTTCCTTTGGCATTTGAACGGAGACTGCAGGAGCTTCTGGAACTGTTGCATGCAACCCGGTTGGTTGACCTTGACGAGAGGCAGCCTCAGGGCCCGCTGCATGCATACCAGAGAGAAATCTCTGGCGAGAAGCCACCTCTTTAAAGTAGGGGGTCGGAACTAGCGGGATCTCGTCCGCTGGAGCACCAGGGGCTGTGCTTGCATTAGAGGGCAGCCCGGAAGAGAGAGTCGCGGCCAAGGAAGGGAGGCTAGCATCCGCCGTCGTAGCCGCACCAGGAGAGACGCCTCCTTGCTTTGATGAGATCGGGGAGGTTGCCATTGGAACTTAGCTGAGCCGGCAGGGAAAGCTACGCCCGCTGTGTTGGAGGAAGGGGAGGGCAGGAGGCCTCAGGGCCAGCGACCTGCGGGAGATCTAGGAGCACGTGAGCTAGGGTTTACTCTTTAGCTGAGGGGAGATATGGTGAAATTGCAATTTGTTATTGTTAGTTTTGATATTTTTTTGACTACTTATCATTGGAATTGGGTTATCCAATTATTGGTGAAATCGCAATTTGTTATTGTTAGTTTTGATACTTTTCTAGCTACTTATCATTGGAATTGGGTTATCCAATTATTGGTGAAATTGCAATTTGTTATTGTTAGTTTTGATACTTTTCTAGCTACTTATCATTGGAATTGGGTTATCCAATTATTGGTGAAATTGCAATTTATTATTGTTAGTTTTGATATTTTTTTATTATCATTGAAATTAGGTTATCCAATAAATTGCAATCTATTATTGTTAGTTTTGAAGGTATAGTTCGAACCAACTTCAGGAAAAAACCTTTAATCCATCAAATTTTAATCCATCGTCACTTTGCAATTTCAACAACTAATAACCAATACCTGCAATTCTATCATTCTTTTAAATTTCTAGAAAAAAAAATGATCGACTGTGAAAAAAATTAAAATTTCTAATATCAAAATTTGCAGCGCACTTAATTCAAACAAAAACATAAATTGAACGGTTACATATAATCATGGATTGTTTTGGTTATGAAATAAGCAGAACTTAAGTTAACAAAAGTTGCAAATATATTCATGTTTTTTCAGCCGGTTGAATAATTTCATTTTTATGTTGCTTTAAACGCAAAAAAAAATTGAAATTCACAGCAATGTTTGAATATCTGAATTTAAAATAAGGGAGCGAAGGGAAGATATGAAGACATGTGCGTCGACCCCCATAAATGTGAAAATTAATGGGAAGCATGTCACCCATTATGACAACCAGGTTACAGCAGAGATGCATGTGCAACTATCATATAAAAAAATTATAAAGATAACAGACAAGACGTTAAATATTATATTTGTATTGCAATTTGCAAATCCGGCCATGGCATTTGTCGTTGAGCAAAAGAACAAAGACGTAGGATGTTCAAGGATTTGTACTTCTAACTCACCAAATACCACCAAATACCATGTGGCTTACTATTATTTGGGATTCCAAAATTTCAAAACCTAAATGATAAATCGTACTGCATACGAAAAAATGTTGAAGGTGGTATCGAGTTCATAATTATTTAAACGCAGCATGCGTAGGAGCATTTTGGCATACTTGCATTGGTTATCGAAAGGAGTGTATGAGCAGCTTCCAAGAAAATGACAGAAGCATAGTTTATATTGAATGTAAGTAACAACCCCCGAGAATAATTATGAGGTCCTCTAACTTTAACATTTATTTATTAGTTCTCTTTAAAATTTATTTATTAGTTCGCATCTATGGATGGCGGATAGATGAACAGGTACTTAGCCCAGCCGGGGCCAGGTCTATCTATGCAATAAATACACAAGCTTTTTGAAATTTTCTATCTGTATTTTGGCAAATTGTCTCATACAAGATGGGTATAAGTGGAATTCAGTATTTTCAAATTAAAAAAAAAAATAGATTAATTAGTTTAAACTAAGTTACAAAATGTTTACATAAATGAGTGACTAAGTTTGTATAATCGAAGTGTTTCAGGGTTAATATGATATTTCAGTTAAAATGTTACATGTTTTTGCTCAACAAAACAATTGTAAATGGCTCTTGTAAATGGTTCCTCTCATCTCCATTATTATTATCAACATTGGTGTATGTAATCGGGATAAAGGCATTATCATTGCTAGCACTCTCATGTGTAATATATCTAAGCAATACATCATCCTCATCGATGTGATGTATGGATGTGGAATGTGATCCCACCACTGGTGCTTGTGAATATGGATTAGATGCACTAAAAATAGGAGGAACCTCTTGTAATATCCTTGAAGTGGTTGTCTTCCCTCTGCAAAGATTTCATCCACAAGTGTAAATTGCAATGAATGCTAGCTAGATATGCTAACTTGCTAGCTCCTAAATGGTTTCTCTTCTTGCTATGGATGAACTCATGTGCGTGCTCCATTTCTTCGTACATGATGATGTATTAGTGACCTATTTGTTTTATGAAAATAATATTATATTAGCACAAGAATTTACATCTAACAATTTGAAAATGTACATAAAAATTAAAAATAATTGTGATGTCCTTACCTTCATACCTCACTCAATTCCTTGATTGCAAATGTTTATAATTAAGGTGTCTCATATCCATGGAGAAACAACCATGAATAAAGGTGACATTTGGGCGATACATATCAATTATCATCCTAGTCATAGTGAAAGCATGACCAACTCTTAGCGTATATGATATTGATGGTAGTCATATCACATAGCATTCCTCAATATGCAATGAGCTATGTTGTAACGTTCCCCAACCAGGCTGAGGTCCATTACCCGCGGAAATACGCATAAAAATGATATTTTTATGTTAACTAATCCCATAGCTTACTAGATAGATATAGGAAAACATACATATTTAACTATTATATGATACCATTAATTAAATGCATCTACATTATGCTAAAATTGACATGAATGCACTTTAATAACTCAACAAAATAACATATAAATCATTCCCAAATATAGAGTTAATAGACAACAATTAAACTCATGATGCAACAAAAAGACAAGATAAAACACTTATGTTTTAAAAACGGTTGTGCAATCAGCTACTTGGGACAAATATTCCACCCAACCATAAACTTGTTGTTCCAAATTTCAACAGAAAGTCACCCCCGAGATGGGGCTAGCAATCCACAAAAGAGGGTGGTATCTGACTTCCCATTCACGACTCAGAAAAACCCACAGCCCACTGGTATTCTTCTACAACTATCCCAATTTTACACTAGATCTCTTCCTCTCAACCTGTCCAACCCATGGAATGAACACTTTCACTTCTCTCAGTCCACCGAGAATCCCATTCGTTTATTAGGGTCTCTGTGGCACTGGTGACCAATAATCTATCTACTGGAAAACTCAAGGGAGTTCACTGCTAGGAAAACTACCCAGAAAATAACAACAATCACTTGTTGTTATAGTGCAACTCACACATGATTTCACTCTTCAAGCCTGACAACCTAGCTCTTCAATATTATGCTCCAAAGACACTCCACAATTTTCCCTCCATGGTTTCTCTAGCTACAAAGCTCTTTTTCCATGTTCTCTTCTTGTTGTTCATGAAAAATGTAATTGTCCAAGACTATTATAACTTCACATACATTTTTTTCTCTCTTTGGCTTACTTTCTTTACTGACACTCTTCCCCGAGTTGATTGTAATCAAACCTCATGCTTCCAATAACTATTGGATGTGACTTCTCACACCGACCCCCTTACATGCATTCAATGATTGGATTTGGGGTCACTCAATCAGAAAATTAGAAGGCTCATATACCAATAATAATTTTAGGAAGTGGGTTGAATTAATAGACATGGAAAATTCCCCCTTGTACCCCTCTTAGACATTCCTATACATTCCCTTCTATTTTGGATTAATTAAGTCCTCATCTTTGTCCATGTCCCCCAACCTCTGGCATCACATTTTAGTTATTAATATTTAGAAATACAATTTGCATATACATCAATTGTTTATAGCCACAAATTATATCTACATTAAGAATTAATTAAATTGGGGATTCTAGTGGGGCCGTTACATACCTCGTACCATACAATTGTGCATCATCATCACTGCACACACTATACATACATACATTGATACATTGATACATACATATATACATATATAGATAGTTTTTTTTGTGAGTGGTGAAATCAACAACTAGTTGGGAATGAAGTCGTGTTAACTGACTGCTACCATTATAACCTTCAGGTGTGCCCACGATGACCCCTACACGACATATAAGATAAATCGGTGTTTCGAATTAGTGACTTCACATAACAGAGTTCCTTATAAACACACTCCATCATCGACTTCCCTACACCCCCTCGGGCCTATATATACATAAATTTACATCACAATACTTTAAGAAATAAAATTGTGCAGTTTGACAAAACTAGAAGCAATTCCAACCAAAATATTGTGTTCTTATCAACTTGTTGACCTAATGAATGTACCCCCTTCACTGCTCTCAGTTCATCGAGATGTACCATTCTTTTGTCAGGGACTTATAGTAGGTTGACTATGACTCTAATATGTGGCTCTAGAATTCTAGCTACGCAAAATGGAGTCTTGCATTCTTATATTTTGTTTCCTTCAAAATTGACAAAAAATTATAGGTATTCCAACTGTATCTTTTCTTCATTCTCCCATGTTGCATCTTCAGGATGGTAGTAGGTCCATTGAAGATTTACTATCCCTATGGATTCGTTCTTTAACACTTTGACTTTCCATTCCAAGATGAGTATTGGTTCCATCCAGAAATCTCCTTCATGTTCCACCTAGATCATAGTCCAATCAAGTATGTGGTTAGGATCGAGAACATTGTTTCTTTAATAATGACACATTAAATACATTATGCACTCTCATGGATGCAAGAAATGATAGCATGTATGCAATTTTCCCTATTTTTTCTAAGATCTCAAAATGTCCACAATATATGGATGACAACTTTGGACAACTTCCTAATCTTAGAGAAATTCTTTTTTCTTTCAGGTTTGAAAATATATGCTTCCCCACTTTAAAATCTATGAAAACTTTCTTCTTGTATGCATAAATTTTATTCCTTTTCCGGGAATCCTTTAAATTTTGCTTGATCTTTGTCATCTTCTCTTGCATTTCCTTCAACAAATCTATCCTAATGACCTCTTTATCTACCAGATTATCCCAACTCACTGGTGTGTTACACTTCATGCCATACAATGCTTCAAACATGATCGTTTTTAATAAGGCTTGATACCGATTATTGTAAGAAAATTCAACTAAATGAATACAATCTTCCCACTTTTATGGTTGGTTCATCACATACATTATGAGCATGTCTTCAACTATTTTTTTAGTCCTCTCTATTTTCCCATTTGACTTTAGGTGATATGTTGTAATGAGATTTAGATTTTTCCCAAAGACATTGAACAAACCTTTCGAAAAATTAAATGTGAATTTTCGATCTCTGCCTGAAACTATTACTTTAGGAACTCCATGTAGCATGACAACTTATTTAATGTATATTTCTGCAATATTTGTTTCTCTATGTGTTATGTTCACGGGAATAAAATGTGCTACCTTAGTTAATTTATCCACCATCTTATCTGGATAATTTTTGGAACAAAATGAAAGAAAATATATTACAATGAAGTGAATATAAATATTACCATAAAAATAGAAAGACAGTAATACATGATTTCTATTAATGAAAGAAATGTACAGATACTATAAAAAATATAGAGTGAAAGACTCGCTAGAATGGTGGCAGGTTATCTCTGAGAAGAGATGTGAAGGCTACCCTCATTCACAAGAAGATGAGTACAATGATGCTCTGAAAGGATTTTTATAATAAAAATGAATGCCAAATCCCTAGACATCCAAATAGCTAACCCTAGGAGATGAAGCGCCAAAATTCATGTGGGCCCCGTTGGGGTAAGTTAGTTCATCAACTTCCCGGGGTTGTATCTTTTTCATATGATCTTTGTTTTAGGCATGTGATAGCTTGTTGGAAAGGTATTTTCAAGAACTACGCATTATGCCATAAAAATTTGACTCTGCCTACTTTTTTTTATTGTGGCAAGCCAAGAAAACATTGTTTAGGGCCCCAAAACGACCCTGGAAGTACATAAAGATGTACTGACATGAAAAATTCCAAAATAATCCAGTTGGAATAGGTGGGTGGCCACCATTATCCACTTGGATGTTTTGTAGGGATTCAGAATATCCCAGGAAATGCAGAACCCACAATTACAAAGAAATTTCCCCATTACAGAGAAACTTGTTGAACTAAAAACTGTCAAGATGAGCCAGTTGGAATTTGGAACAGGTGGGTGGCCACCAATATCCACCTGGCTCAGTCCTCCCCCTTTAGGAAGGAATGGTATCCATTGTGTTGAGTTCCTGGGAAAGAGGGGAAATCATTTGTTGAATCTGAATCTTGGTGATTTGTGTGCCTTGTTGGAGAAGTTACGCTGCTTGGTCCATGGAAGGATGTCACAAACCTGTTGTTGGCGGGGTTGAATATGTTCCACCAACCTGTTGTATATGGAATTTACATGGTATTTTGTAGGCACCATCGTAGGTGAATAAATAATATCTTATTTTTCTTCTACAATCTGCTTCTGTTGGATAGAAGGTGTTGAGGTTGTAGTGGCCTTCTGTGCATCCTTTGAACATACTGTGAAGAGGCTGAATTTTGTAGTATGAGAGATTTCCTTCTAGAAGTTTTTTGGTGGAATAGTAGTCAGAACTACCTATGGTATCCTCTAGAGATGACCCTCCAAAGTAATAATGACACTACGAGGTCAAGACTCATAAACATCATGATGTTTCCACATATATGGTTGGCCCAAAACAACATCACAGACATCAAGAGGGGAAACATCACACACTACCTCATCCTTGAAGGGATGGATGCCATAGGACAGGCGACACTGTTGGCTGACATGGAGATTTGATCCTTGGTGAAGCCACCTGATGTTGAATTGTTGGAGGTGTGGTGTTTTAAAAAACCCCAATTGTTTGATAACCTCAGTTGAGATGAGGTTCTTCTATATTCCATTATCAATAATGAAATGCAATGGGGTCCCCTTCACCCACATTTGTGAATGGAAGAGTTTCTCCCCCTCTTCAGTATCTACTGGTTCTTCTAGTTGAATTGTTGAAGTCGTGACAATAACAGTGGGGTTTGGTTCGATAATCTATCTTTTTTCATTATTTTATGGATCAAATTCTGAACCAGGGTTTGGCTCCTTCTCTTTGATCTTGGCCACCAATGACTATTTGGAGAGACATTCATCGATGTTATTCTAGTGGATTTTGTGAAATTCACACCACTTCCCAGTGTCATTCTTCATCTTTCCTTTAACCTTCTTTTCTTGTGTGTTGGATTGGTTTTCGGGAG
Source organism: Picea sitchensis (assembly GCA_010110895.2). Taxonomy (NCBI): domain Eukaryota; kingdom Viridiplantae; phylum Streptophyta; class Pinopsida; order Pinales; family Pinaceae; genus Picea; species Picea sitchensis. The sequence continues at coordinate 11,154 of SNQJ01S0093897.1, read as the reverse complement.
GTTATTGGTTAGGGTCGTCTTTATCATGCTTTGGTTGTTACGGATTTGCAGACCCAAACTCCCATTTGTTCTGGTGCCTAAATTTTTTCTTTATTTTGACAACATATGGATATGAAAATCCCAATGATGAGATGATTAGGAAATCCATTTCGGTTTGGATGTACCTATGCAGCGCCTCATGGTATTTCATAACCATATGCCTCTTGTAGTCTTTGATACCCATATTGGTGCACAAGGTATCCAAATTATTTGTGAACTACGAATCTATTAGGCTCTTGTCTTGCCACAGTGTGGTCCATCTCATGTATTGGTCTTCATAGTTATCAACAAGGTAATATTGGTCCTTGACACATCCAAAAAAAAATCTCAAGTGGGATCAACCCCATATATTCCAGATTCCTCTATGGAACTTTTATCCCAATAAGTTTCCCACCAATGTTTGACATGGGGAAGAGTATTGAGGAGTGCAAAGGTTATATTTTCCCTGTCCAAAAAATTGTGAATAGAGAAATAACCTTCTAGCATATTTAACCATTTTTCTAAGGCATCCGCATCTATCTGACCTTCAAATACGATAATAACAAAATATACTTGTTCCTTGAAGGGAGAGCTTCCTCCAAAGTGGTCTCTTGATGAAGATGCACTTTTTTCTATTGGTAGGCATTGAAGGATGTGTAAACAATTCTCTATCATTTCATCCCTCTATCGCACAAGAGCTTTCTCAAGAAACATGTTAATAGAATATTCTACTCCATTGTTTTTCCTTTCTTCTGCCTAGAGGGTTTCTTGGGTGTGAGAGAGTTATTTTAATCAAGAGAGACAAACTTGAGACCCAACTTTCTATACTTGGACCTTGTTGGGGACATGCACTAGAAAACGATCAAGAACAACCTGCTATGATACCAATGATCTGGATTATTTTCGAAACGAAATGAAAGAAGAGATATTAAAATGAAGTGCAAATAAATATTACCATAAAAAGAGAAATACAATAATACATGATTTCTATTAATGAAAGAAATGTATAGAGACTGCAAAAAATACAGAGTGAAAGACTGGCTAGAATGGTGGTAGCTTATCTTTGAGAAGAGATTTGATGGATGCTCTCATTCACAAGAAGATGAGTACAATGAGGCTCTAAAATCATTTTTATAATAAACATGAATGCAAAAACCATAGACCTAAAAAAACCTAACCCTAGGAGATGAAGCGCCAAAATTCATGTGGGCCTCGTTGGGGTAAGTTAGTACATTGACTTCCTCGAGTCGCAACTTTTGCATACGATCTTCGTTTTAGGAATGTGATAGCCTGTTGGAAATTTCTTTTAGATAAATACACATGTTTCCATAAAAATCCTACCATGTCTATAGTTTGACTGTGGAAATCCAAGAAAACACTGTTTAGGGCCCCAAAATGGCACTAGAAGTACAAAAAGATGCACTTACATGAAAACTACCAAAATAATCCAGTTGGAATAGGTGGGCGGCCACCATTATCCACCTAGATGATGTGTAAGGCTCCAGGCCATCCCTGGAAGTGCAAAACCCATAATTACAAAGAAATGTCCCCATTACAGAGAAACATGTTGAACTAATAACTGTCAAGATGAGCCTGTTGGAATTTGGAATAGGTGGGTAGCCACCAATATCCACCTAGATCACCACCACCATGATGGAATCATGTTGCTTCATTGTTATGGGAAACTTAATAATAAAATACACCGTGACAACTTCCCACTTCCATTATGGAATAGGAAATGTTTGTAATAACCTAGTTGGATGCCTATGTTCTGTTTTCACATTTTTGAATTTTAAACATATTGCTATGTAATTATTCACTTCTTTCTTCATTCCTTGCCAAAAGTATTGACTTCTTACAACAATAATTGTTTTAGTGTGCAGGTTTCCACAATTCCTCATAATTTTGATTTAGATTTCTAGAAGTAAACTCCATACATAGTTTACTTCTAGAAATCTATATCACCGACAATTGTTTTATGATATAATGGTTTCCAACATATGGTACATTGTGCATTTCCATCAACACTATATTTTCATCTCATTGGAATTTGGCACATATTTTTCCTCTATACGTGAGAATTTCATCCTCTTTGAACTCATAATATTTAAATTCTGTTGTAAATTTCCTTGTTGTAATGTTTCTTTTATTTTCATATATTGTTAATCTAAATTTGCAACCCCTAAAATTTTGTCTTTTAAATATGTCTTGTACATGCTAATGGCTTCAATATGCATTTCATAATCTCTTATGCAGAGTGCATGAACCACTTTTTTTTCCTTGTCTTTGATGTGTTTAATTTCAAGGTCATACTCACTAAAGAATTCCATCCATTTAGTTTGTCTTGCATTTAATGTGGGTTGTCCAAAAAAATGTTTCAGACCATGGTGGTTTGTCCATTTCTCAAATTTCCTCACCATGACGCAATGTCTCCACATTTTTAGTGCATGAATAATGGTTGTTAATTCCAAGTCATGGGTAGCATAATTCCTCTCAAGCTCTTTTAATTTTTTGGATTCATAGCATACCACTTGAAATTTTTATGTGAGGATTCTATTGAGTCCTTCCTTGCATTCTTCAGTGCACACATCACAATTTTCCTCTAGATCTGCAATATTCAATATTGGCGAATTGATCAATATGTCCTTAAGTTGCTGAAATATTTCTTCATATTTGGAAGTCCATTGAAATTTCACTCCTTTTGCAAAGAGGTAATTGGGCTTGCAGTCTCTAAAAATCCTTTTATCAATCTTGGGTAATAACTGGTAAGACCCATGAATGATATGACCTTTGTAAGATTTCTTGGCATTTCCATCCTCTAATGAACTCTATATTTTTCGGATCAACTGTTATCCCATTGACTGAAATAATATGCCCCAAGTAGTGAATCTTCTTTTGATATAATATGGACTTACTTAGCTTGGAACACAACTTATTCTCTCTTAAAACTTTTAGCACCATTCTCAATTTTTTCCCATGTTCCTCCTCTATATTCAAATAGATGATTATATCATCTCGGAACACAATTACAAACTTGTCCAGGTATTTCCTGAATACTCCATTCATCAAACACATGAAAACTGTCAGTGCAGTTGATAAACCAAATGGCACTACCATGAATTTATAATGCCCATATCTTGTTACGAACATTGTATTGATGATAAATTCTTCCTTTATCCTCACTTCATGATAACCCAATTTCAAGTTAATATTGGAAAATTTTCTTGCACCTTTCATCTGATCAAATAAATAATCAATACTGTCCTGTATCAACCTCCAAAACAGACCATTCTTCATGTTAACCACAATGAGAAATCGTTGTCTGGAAAGGCGAGACAGTCTTCTTGAGTAACCCTCAAGAAGAGAGACTTCCCTAGACCACTCCCCATGTTAACCACAATGGGAAGTCATTGTTTAAGATACATCAACAATCTGAACCATTTCCTATGTTAACCACAATGGGAAATCAATGTCCGTTAGAAATCTCAATCCACTTTCTGAACAGGAAAGCATCTATCCAAGATGGACTATTTTTCAATCTTGAAAATGAATTTCCTCAATAATACTTTTAGTTCTCCCTCCCAACCTGGGAGTCATCTCTTCCTTTTTCAATAAGGAAGTCGTCTCCACGAGCTCCAACTTGAGTATGCA
>SNQJ01S0093896.1:13158-32149 GCA_010110895.2 Picea sitchensis | reverse complement strand
AGTCCTTGCGAGATTTCAAGAGTTTAAAGCTCAGATTGAGAACCTGACCAGGAGGAGGATCAAGGTGCCGAGATAATATAATGGAGGAGAGTACACCTCCATAGATTTTAGTGATTTTTGTATTGAGGAAGGGATCAAGAGGGAGTACATCATTCCTTATAACCCTAAGTATAATGGGGTTGCAGAAAGGAAGAACATAACCATTATTGAGGCAACCAAAGAGATGATACATGATCAAAATCTACCTATAATTCTGTGGGAATAGGCATGCGTGATATCAGTGTATGTTCGGAACATGAATCCTCATCATATTTTAAAGAACATGACTCTTGAAGAAGCTTTCATCGAAGTGAAGCCTGAGGTTAGAAACTTCAGGATATTTGGGTGTCCAATATACTTTCATGTACCCAAGGAGAAGAGGACCAAGATAGACCCTTCAGGAAGAAAGGGTACATTTGTGGGATACAATGAATCTTTGAAGGCATACCGGATCTACATCCTTGGTCAGAGATAGATAAAGGTTAGTAGAGATGTCACATTTGAGGAACAGATAGCGTTCCAAAGATTCAGAGAATCTCATATGGATATTTACAGTGAGAATAATGAAGAGACATTACCTTCTCCCCCTTCAACAGTTCAGAGGGAGACAATTATTGATCCAGTTGATCCTCTAGGTCCAATTGATGTTCCTAGAGACATTGTAGTAGGCCATAAGAGGCCTTGTTGGGTTCTATAGACTCTACAGGAGGCAGAGGGACATGCAAATCCTCATGGTCATACTGAGAGAGAAAGAGACCACAAAAATTTTAGAGCTATGTTTCATCCATGAGCCACATCATTTAAATTGAGCCTTCTTGTGATGGAGAAGCAGTAGGTCAACAGGTTTGTAAATATGCCATGAAAAAAGAGTATTAGTCCATCATGAAGAATGATGTGTGGGATAATGTTCTGAGACCGGAAGGGAAGTCTGTAGTGGCTTCCAAGTGGATCTATAAGATCAAACATGCAGCTAATGGAAGTTTCGATAAATATAAAGCAAGGTTTGTGGCTAGAGGATTCTCTTAGGTAGAGGGAATATATTATGAGGATACATTTGCTCATGTTTCCTGATACACTTCCATCAGTATGATCATTTCCCTAGTTGCATCCATGGGTTGGAGACTACATCAGATGGATGTAAAGAAAACATTTCTCAATGGTGATATTGAGGAAGAAGTTTATATCGAGTAGCCAGATGGATTCGTGACACATGAGAAGCAGTCCCATGTATGTAGGTTGAAGAAAACCCTATGTAGACTAAAGCAGGAACCTCATGTGTGGTATGAGAATATTGATGGATACTTGATGATTTTGGGCTTCAGCAAGAGTGTTTCTAATACTAATATATACTACCACATTGTTGGTGATGAGTGTTTGATGCTGGTCCTATACATTGATGACTTATGCCTCACTAGTTCAGAAAGTCTTAATGTTGAATGCAATCATGCATTGACTTCTGAATTCGAGATGAAGGACCTTCGTATGATGCACTACTTCTTGGTACTAGAAGTATTGCAAAGGACTGATGATATTTTCCCGAGTTAAATAAAATATACAGTTGATATTGTTATCCCCTAGACTATGGATAATGAAGTATATTATGTCTCAAGGCCCACAGGTCATAGCCATGGACTACTGAGAGCCATATTGACTTGAGCCTGGCCCTGGAGGGCCCATCCTTTTTCTTTAGTGCCTCCATCCTATGAATAGAATCAACATCCATCCCGTCGGCGTGGTCCTTCAACAATGGTGGCTCTTGGTCCATGAGGTAATGAGTTTGGGTATCATGGTATGTGTCACTTTGATTCTCAAAGCATTTCAATATGTGCATTTAATTGTCTTTTGCTTCATGATGTGTGCTTGGAATTTATTCCTTTTGATTTTTCCATACCTGGGAGGGGGTGGCAAAATTAGGAGTGAGTTTCCATTGGGTGGGTTCATGAAAGGCCATTGTCCATTCCCACCATACTTATCACTTTTCATCATCTTCCCTATCAATTGGCTAGTAAATATTTCTTCTTGAATTAATTGGCAACCAACCACCACTTTATTTGCAACAATCTATTCTTAAATTTTTCCCATGATAAATAATGTTTTCCATTACTCTAGAGAATTTGAAAATCTTTGTTTCCTTTAATTTGACCTTTCTTGTGTAGATCTCATCTTCAATTTTCTTATGATAAAAATCATGGGAATCCATCAATGTTATCTCTTCCTTGGATCTGGTGGAACTACCTACTAGTATACCTGCTAGTATACCTTGACTTATGCTACAAATGAAGTAATTGTCCTCCATGATGACGAATTGAGGATTGGTCATCAAGAGGACTCTTTTTAAGAAGCTATTGTTGTCCATATACAATATCTAATGGAAAGGTGGAAAATACCCAAATAAAATTTTGAAAGGAAACTTATTGGTAGAAATGTGGGTTACTATGTTACAAGAGTGTTGAATACAAATCAAATTTTCATTCCATATCCTTGGATGCTTTTGATTATAAACCATCAAAATTTGAAACAATGTCATGTTAACTACTTTATTTTCCCATTTGTTTGTGGATGGAAAGATGTATATCTCTTGAACTTAGTGTCCATATTATCCAAAAGTGTAGTACAAACTGCACTGAGAAATATGGTATCTCTATCTAAGATGATGCTTCTCTTTATCCCAAAATGCACCAAATTTTTTTCAAAGAACATGTTCACTAGATATTATCCCTTGATGGAATTTTAAAAATCCATGTGAGTGCACATCTTGATAAACCTAAGAACTACCACAAATATATAGTCATGTCCCTTCCTTTTTCTTGGAAAATCACCCATGAAATCCATGAATATTCTTTCCCATAATCTAGTAGGTATAGGTAAGGGGTGGTATAAACCTTGTTTTTCATTACCGGGTTTGTTGGTACAACAAAGTATATATTCTACTAAACCTAGCCACACCTTATTACATTATGGGTCCATACACATACCTCTGTAAGTTGGAAACTATCTTCTCAACACTAGAATTCTCTACAACTTCGGAGGTGTGAGCCTCCCTAATAAGATGCAATATCTCAAATTGAACCCATAAATTTTTGAAGAATAGGTTCACTACATATTATCCCATGACAAAATTTTGATAAGGCATGAGAATTCACATCTTTCTAAACCTCAGAACTACCACAAATATATAGTAGTGTCCCTTATTTTTTCTTAGCAAATCACCCATACAATCCATGAAGATTCTTTCCCACAGTCTAGTAGGTATAGGTAAGGGATGGTATAAACCTTTCTTTCTAATACTAGGCTTGTTTATACAACAAAGTATGCATCCTATAATAAACATAACCACATATTATTGCATTATGGGCCCATACACTTACCTCTATAAGTTGGAAAATGTCTTCCCAACACCAAAATTCTCTACAACTTCATAGGTGTGAGCCTCCCTGATAATACACAATATCTCACTTTTAGGAACATAGAAATTGTCTATGTTATAGAGAAACACATTGCAGACATGATAATCAACCTTACTATCACCTTCTTCTAAACAAACTTACCTTGTAGCTTCTGAAACACCTCTTCAAAGTCCTCATTTTTTGTGTATACCTTGTTCTATGTATTATGGGTGAAAGGATCTATGTGAATAAGAGTTCCTAAAGATATGATTTTTGATGTGGGTGTCCTTGAAATAATATTTTCCAAATTATTAGTGTTTCCCTTTTTATATTTGATGATGATATGAAATTGATATAAAAACTCCATCCACTTGTAGTATCTAGTTTGTTGAACCTTGCTCTGGGATTGCAAATAATGCAATGGTTGGTGATTGGTGTGGATGATGATATCCTTTCCCATCAGATAGTGCTTCCATTTCTTAACAACTTCAACTAGAGTATAAAGTTCCTTATCATATGTATGATAGTTTAGGATTCCACCAAGGAACATTTTAGAATTATATCATATTGACCTACCTCCCTGCATCAAGACTACTGCCACAACATGTCCACTTGGATCCATATCCACTTCAAAATACTTATACAAATTGGGCAATGAAATAATTGGTGCTTGAATTTTTTTTTGTTTAGGATCTTCAAAACCTTTATGTTGATTCTTTCCCCATTGGAAATTCTTGTTGCTAGTTGTTATCGCATGGAGTGGTACAACCATAGCTATAAATGATGCTATAAAATTTTGTAGATACTTCTACAGCCCCAAAAATTTCATAAATTAAATGAAATTAGTAGAATTTGGATACTTTATGATAGCCTCCATCTTCACAAGATCATTATTGAGTTCTCCTCCATGAATCACATACCCCAAATACACCAATGATTGTTGAACAAGTTCATATTTCTTAAGGTTTTCCATAAGTTCATGAATTTCTAGGGTCTCTAACACCTACTTGAGATGTGAGATATGTTATTCCAAGGTAGATCTATAATCCAATATATCATCTAAGTACACTATTAAAAATTGATTGAGAAAGGTTCGCAATACAACATTCATCAAACAAATAAACATAGTTGGTGGATTACATAAACCAAAAGGAATTATCAACCATTCATATAGACCTTGCCTCATATTGAAGGTAGTATTATGGTTGTCTTATTATTTAAATTTTTCCTAGTGGCATCCTAATTTCATATCCAACTTAGTGACGTACCTGGAATGCTACAACTGATCTAGCAAATCATTGATCGTGGCTAGAGGGTTTCAATATTAAGGGTGCAGTTGATACACATTCTCCAAGTCCCATCATTCTTGGGTACTATGAAAACATGTGACCCACAAAGTGAGGTGCTTAGTCAAATTATTCCCTACATCAATAGTTGTTGTAACTATTTCTTCACTCTATCTACTTCTAAGATGGATTGTCCATACAACCCAATGTTTCGAAATGGAGAGTTGGGTAAAAATTGTATATTGTGCTCCACTTCCCTATTAGGTGGAAACCATTTAAGATCCTAGAGAACTTCTTTATATGAATGAAAATATCCTCCATTTGATGTTTTTTTCTCTTTAGTACATCCCTCTAGAAATGCCTTTACTGTACTAGTTTATCTCCTAGTCGATTCTCTCTTAAGAAGAGTAATATAAACTTCCTACTAGAACCGATCAATTTCTTGGCCTAGTTATCACTTACCAAAGAGATCTTGGATTTACCTTTGTGTGCATTGATGATGAATGACTTCCCATCCTTGATTAAGAGATACTAGTTTTATCTCCTCATGAATATTGCATCCCTCACATACATGTAGGGGCTTCCAAACACTACACCACACACATCAAGTGGTACTACATCTACCTCCAATTCATTATTATAATTTTCACTTATAATTTCTTTTATCTTACACTACTTAGTTACCCTGAGCTCTACATCCTTCCTTGCACGTCCTAATGGATATGGGTGAGGATGGTTATAAACTTCCAATCAAAGATTTCTAACTATAGATTCAATTATGAGGTTGGTATATGAACCATAATCAAATAGAGCATCCACCTTTTTCTTCTTGACCAATATATCAAGATGGAAGAGTTTATTCATCTTATTCTATTTTTTGGGATGGAGTCTAATCAAATTCACCTCATTATGCATTGTAGTGAATACAATATTTTCACTACAACTGAGCTACTCTCTACCTAGTTGTATGAATCTACGGATAGCATGTTCTTCTTGGCATGCTTCTTGTAGTTCTCTGGATTAAAATCTAGATGTAGTTTCCAACACTTATCTTTAGTGTGACCATCGAGATTACAATGCTTATAACTATTGTTTGGATCCTTGCATTGATGTGTAGTGGTTATTGTCTTATTGTCCTTTCCTTTCAACTTCCTATTTCTCTCCTTGGAATCATCTTATTGGTATTTCTGCGTAGAATCATTTGGTTGTCTTTTATTCTTGTAAATTGAAAATAATACATTTTTTATGTTGCAATATACTTTTTGAAAATCACTAGTAAATACAACTTCATACACTGAAGATTATAGATGAGAGATTTTTTATCAATTTTAAAAAATGAGGGGATACAGAAGTGGTAAGTATTAGGAATTGAAGTAGGGATATTCCAAAAGGAAAGTGGTGATAGAGGTCCAATATCTTGGCTAGATAGAATCCATCTTTGGTGTTATGGATTATGTCAATGTGTGTGCGAGTGAGATGAAAATACATAACTCATATATGCTAACTACTACACCAAAAATGTTTATTTTAATCCTATGATATAGTTACTTAACTAGATTAGTGTCTAGTTAACTATTACTCTTTCAAACCTATCATCTCCAATTCAATAAAATTATATGTAAGTATGAAATCCTTACCTTGGCATACATATGGCCACTAACAGAAGCCATATCACACATAAAAAATTATCCACATTTATAATCAATTTGTCTAAACTATCCTTAGTCCCACTTTCTTAGATAAGAAATCCTACCACACTTTCCATTATTGATAATTGCCTAAAAATAGAACCAAACAAATTAAATTATCCATTTTGGAGCTCATACCTGCACATATAAGTAATGATCGATATCTTGCACAAAGGGTGAATCCCTTTTATCTTCTTGAATCTGAATCCGTGTAGTTTACCAATGTCATTGTAATCCCGCAAGGGGAGGCCCAACAAGCAAGCATAGTCCCACCCGCTTTGTGCTAGTTGAGGGTAAAGGTGAGGTTGGGATATCACTGCGAGGTGGTTCGAATTTAAACTTATTCAACTTTCAAATTTTGTGAAATGGTAAGAGACATAGAGAAGGTGGGAGAATTTCTTGCAAAAGAGGATCAAGTATTTGTTGGAGATTAATGTATCCATTAGATTTCTTGGAAGTGGATCAAGATTTTTGTGTGGATCAGTTAGCTTTTTTTTGGATCCGCTCCTTTAACGTTAGCCTTTTTTGTGGATCCTCTCTTTAACGGTCTAGGAGGGACAAAATTTATATATATGTTTGAAATTGTATGAAATTATGTGTTCACGTCCTCCTCTATCATTTGCAGAGTCTCTCTGTATTTGTTTGCTTTCAAATAATTTCCTAAATATGGTTTTATCCATTATTTATTAGTAACGAAGACTAGTTCTTTCTCCATGAGTATGATGTTTTTTCTGTTCAGACAAGTTGTTCATGTAGAATAGCCTCATTATAATCTCCTTCCTGTTCATTTCTCATGAAGAATAAAGACGCGGTGAGATGTTACGAACAGACATCTGTAATGGTGCCAGAATCCGTCAATCACGTGCAGATGGTTCTAGAATCCATCAACTGTAATGGTGTGAGAATCTGTCAACAATAAATAGGTATGCCTCTGTTTTATTCACCCAAAACCAAGGATTTTCATTTGGCATTTTTTCACACTGGATCCCTTTGAAGTTTCTAGGTTCGTCCCATGTCCCATGTTTCTAGGTTTGAGCTCGTGATTTTGATATCTTACATCGTTGTAGCTATAAAGAGCCTGCAAATTCATACCCTATTTTCTCACCATTTGTGATTATTCTCTGACCAGTTTTGTCGTGAAGCTTAATTCTCGTTTCTTCCTCCACATTGTCTGCGTAATGAATGTATTTTGATAATGAATATGATTGATGGAGCGCAATCTGTATCCCTTTGAAGTTTCTCCCGAATTATAGACAAATTGAGCTCTGATTGGAGGTTGTCCTGTTCTAGGTTCGTCCCATGTCTATCTTTGCTTCCTTTGGTTCCCGGTTTCAATTTCGGTTGGGTAGCCATGGTGGTATCTCCGTCGACAACAAGCTTCAAACCCATCATCTTGCCTGACTTAGTTGTCCCATGAACAGAAGCATATTATCTGCATTAAGGCCGAACCCTAACCATAAGCATATTATCTGCATTAAGGTCGAACCTGAACCCTAACCCTAGAAAAAACAATGGTCACCAGAGCTGTTCTTATTAACCACTCATGTTACCTTCATTTCCGACAAGAGGCGAAGTTACCCTTATTTATTAGTATTTAATTTTGAATATACAATTTTATTCGATTTTAATTTTGTATATTTGAGGTTTTAGTTTTATGTATGTGTGTTTTTATATTGTTTTTTTTGGTAGCATAAAGTTGTGTTTTTTTTAAAATGGATTTAGTAAGATTAAAATAAAAAATCAATATTTTTGTTTTTTTACAATTATTTAAGGTAATATTTCAAAATCGATATTCTATAAAAAGTAGTAAAGAAAATTAATATTTAATTTTTTTAGTTCACTTATATGATTTAAAATAAGTTTAATTTTGAAAAATTTAAAATAATGTATAATAAGTTTTCTCTTTTACATATATAATTTTTTATTAAAATTTTTATAACTAATTAACCTAGAATTACAGTTTAATTTTGAAAATTTTAAAATAATGTATAATAGATTTTCTCTTTTACATATAGGGATTAAAATAATGTATAACAGATTTTCTCTTTTACATATAGGGAAGAGCGAGAGCTCTGAGAGAGAGAGGAGGTAGAGGAGAAAGAGAAGGAGAGGCAGAGAAGGGAGAGAGAGAGAAGGGAGAGAGGAAGTGAGAGAGAGAGAGGGGTGAGAGGAGAGAGGGAAAGGAGAGGAGAGGTGGAGAGAGAGAGAGGGGAGGGAGAGAGAGGAGAGAAAAGGGAAGAGAGAGAGATAGCAAGAGAGAGGGAGGGGAGAGGGAGTGAGAGAGGGGAGAGGAGAGGAAGAGAGCCAGGAGAGGAAAAGAGGGAGAGAGATATGGAGAGAGGATTTGAGGAGAGGGGAGAGAGAGGGAGAGAAAGAGAAGATAGAGAGGAGAGGAGAGGGGTGGGGGAAGAGAGAGAGAGAGAAAGATGGAGATAGGAGGGAAGAGGAAGGGGAGATAGAGAGGGAGGGGAGAGAGAGAAAAGAGTGGGGAGAGAGAGAGGAGAGAGAGAGAGAGGAGAGAGAGAGAGAGAGAGAGAGAGAGAGAGAGAGAGAGAGAGAGAGAGAGAGAGAGAGAGAGAGAGAGAGAGAGAGAGAGAGAGAGAGAGAGAGAGAGAGAGAGAGAGAGAGAGAGAGAGAGAGAGAGAGAGAGAGAGAGAGAGAGGGTTCAGGAAGCTCACAAGAGGGAATTGAGAATATGCACCAGTTTCATTGAGAGAGAGAGAGAGAGAGAGAGAGAGAGAGAGAGAGAGAGAGAGAGAGAGAGAGAGAGAGAGAGAGAGAGAGAGAGAGAGAGAGAGAGAGAGAGAGAGAGAGAGAGAGAGAGAGAGAGGGTTCTGTGGAAGCTCTGCCAAGAGGGAATTGAGAATATGCACCAGTTTCATTGAGGAGAGAAATTTGTTTTGAGTTCGGTAAGAAGACAATTTTTTTTAGAATTCTACAGAAGCTTTCCGAGGAGGGAATCGAGCAAATGCACTGGATGCATTGGAGGAGAACTCTATTGTGAGTTTAGGAGGAAAACAGAATCACTAAGGGATTCTGTAGAAGCTCTGGCAAGAGGGCATTGAGCAGGTGATAGAGTGCATAGTAAGAACTCTTTTGAGTTCTGGAATAAGAGAAGTGTCAAGGGAAGACCTTCATAGGGTTGTTGAACACCCAGCAGGATCAAAAAGGAGTGCTTGAGCAGGAAGTTGCCAAGAGGGCACTTATATCCCTTCAAGGAGAGAAAGGGACAGATACCATTGGAGTCCGAGTAATTGAGGCTGACGAAGGAAAAGACATGTGCAAGGAGTGCACCAGGCCAACACCTGAGTAAAGTGTTGACAGAAAGACAGTCATATGAAGGCTCATTAAGCACAAGGAGTGAGCTCAGGGAGACATTTTTTCAAGTATGAATCTCAGGAGGCTAAGCGCAGAGCACTAGCCGAGAGAGGACTTATTCTAAGTCCCAAAGATCAAAAGAGATAGCATAGCTGTGTGCTAGGACCCTGTAAGGAGTGTAGAGGTCGGGAAACCTTTCAAGGTTTCAGAGTGGACCAAGATCAGGAGGAAAAGTGCCTTTGCGTCCACAGAGCCATAGTTGCAAGGAGGAGTAGAAGGCTAAGAAAACCCTTTGGAGGGTAAGATTTTGAAAAGCTCAGGAGAGACAACGTCCTTAGAATGAAAGTAGGAGCCAAGGTTACAGGCTTCGCAGATGAAGTAAAGGCCGAGGCCTTTGAAACTTTGTAAATATTCCAAGTTCAGGAAGAAGTGGAATCTCAGGAGGGAGCTATAGCTACCATTGGATCGGGGCTGGAAGGCGAGTTTTGGACCATTGAGTTTCATGTCCAGGCATAGGTAGGAAATCACAAAGGAAGAGGAAAAGATCTGGGCCATCATATCTTGCGGGGATAGCCGATAACCGTCGGATTCAAGAGGAGTTGCATGAGCTTTAATCCTCATATGCAAAGGAGAAAACCCATCAAAGTCCCAAAAATCATTGGGACTGTTCATCATTCAGAGGACACACAGCAGAAATCACGAACCCATCGGGGTTTCAGATACCGAAAGATCAAGGAGGAAGAGTAAGGAGACGTTAAGTTTTGACTCACGAAATCCCAAAAGAGCAAAAGCATCGGGATCATCCCTTGTAGAGGATGTATGGAAAAGATCAAGAGCCATCAGGATTTTGCGACCTGGAAGGTTGAAGGAGAAAGGGTTGTTTGCGGTGGAATCATGAAGTCACGAATTCTGAATCCCCGATAAGTGGGCTACGGTCACAGGGCACCATTTCGGCATTTCGGCTACTAGAAGATGCAAAGGGAAAGAGTTTGGAACTCTTGACCTGCGAAGTCCTGAAAAGACACAAGCCTTCAGATCAGGAGAGGCTATGGGCTGTTGATCCCAACTTTGGAGCGGAAGACCGACGTTTCAGGGTTTAGTACTTTGGTATTTCGGATACTGGGAATATGAAAGGCCAAGGATTGTGGCAGCTTCACATCGTGAAGGCCTGAAACGCAAAAGTTTGAAAGCAATGAGTGGTCCTGGAAGAGGCAGCCATATCTTTCGACATTGAATCATTCGGCTTTTCAGTGATCCTAAAGACAAAGAGCGGGACACAGGGTATTGAAGATACTGAAGTCACGAAATGCGACCTGCCGTGGAGAAGGATCTTCAGATATTTCAAAGTTTGGCAGTTCAGCCACTTCGAAGACAAGAGGTCGGGACACTTCAGCGTTGGAAACCCTGAAGTCCCAAAAGTTATGTATCTCGGAGTCGGGCTACGGTCACAAACTCAACATTTCGGAGGTTCAGGGTTCATCTTTTCAGAAGCCTCGAGGATAGGGAATCGGGGTGCATTGCATCGAAAATCCTCAAGTCACAAAACGCGACATGCCTATGGAGTGGAGCTGCGGTCACATAGAAAGTGGTCACATGGATCGAGGATTGGCCAGGGGCTAATCGTTGATTAATCCATTTCATAAATTTGACATTTGGGGGATCTAAAAGTCAAGGAACTCGAGGCTAGGGTTCACGAAATCATGAAACCCAAAATCCCTTTTTGGGTAAAGGGTCACGATCATATTTGGTGGCCATGGGCAGGTGAAAGCTCGCACCTGGTGCATGTTTGTGTAGGTGGGGTTTTCAGGAAAGGACCTGTGGATCGGGTTCATTGGGTTTCAGTGAAGGCCCGAAAGAATCATTTCGATTCTTCGGATTTGAAAGAAATAATGATCCTGTGCGGATTTAGGCTAGAGGATCGGGGGTCTGCATCAAGATACATTGTTGCAGGTATTTAACTCCATAGGAGTCAATTTTTGGAATCTAAGATATAATGGGCATTTATAGGCTTTGTTTTATGGTGACTATATATGTAATTCTGGACTTCATGCACATGATTCATGCCTGAAATATGTAGATGTTTCCACAGTGGTCATACCAATGCTATATTAATATAAATTCCACTTTATTGTCAAATTTATTATTATTATTTTTAAAATTAGTTTAATTGTTTTGTAATAAATTTTTATTTAGAATTTTTTTTTATACATATTTACAACTTTCATATCGTAAAAAATTAGAGCCTAAATACCAAAGTACCATAACTATCCATTTTTGAAAAAATGTTTGTGCAGTGCGTCGTCTTTCCTGTAATGCACTGGTGCATTTCAGAAAAGGATACACATCATAGTAACAAATTAAAAAAAAATGATTTTATGATGCTTTAGGATTTTAAGATTTTATTATTTTAGGTGGTGCATCTATTAACGTTAATGCATAGGTGCGTCAAGGTTATACAATGCATCACATAAAATAATGTAAGATATGCACCACAGACAGTGCTCAAAAGTAAGATACGCACCGCAGACAGTGCTTGATTATTTTTTGAAGAAAGTTATTTTTCCGTATTTATAAATAAAATTCTCATTTTTTTTTTTTTTTTATGTTTTATGTATTAGGCTGGTGCATTTAATATGTTAATCATGTAGATACGTCAGCAGAGAGAGCACTAGTAGGACAAGAAGTAGAGGGTTGACCTTTACAATGTTGTACAGGATTTAGAGGCGAGGGAGAGGGACAGAGATTTGTACCTTCACCCTATTAGTGCAGTTACCCAATTCCTCTTCAGGAATGTAGACCTCCTTAAGTACTATGAGGAGGCTACATCCCCGAAGGGACACTCTAGGTTCTTGGTGCAGTTGATCCATCGATAGGATGTCCATCTACATGCTTTCCATGTCAGTCCTGATCAATTGTACCAACCCATTGAGGAGGATATATACTTTATCACTGGGATATCTAGGAGAGGGGAGGATTTTCCCCAGTTCCTTGATGTCCTACTCGATGTTGCAGCATAGAGTCATCTCAGTTACTCTCAGAGATATATTACGATTGATGTATTTTTGCCACTTTATTTTCAGGTGTCTGGTGTACAACTACTAATCACTTCTTTTGGTGTAGAGGAGGTTAGGTGTTTCTCAATGTTAATAATGACCATTGCACACTTTACCAGTGATGGGAAATGCATTAGTTGCACTATTTTGTATTATGTTGATTCTTTGGTATAGAGGCCACGATGTATTAGATGGTCTACAACTTGTTTTGTCAGTTTTATATACCTATAGATAGATGTTGTGTTATGATACATGGGAGGGAAAACTTCCCTTTTTCTTCATAGTTGTTTTGTTTATTTTTTGACAAGTTTCTTTAGACGATGCCTACTTTTTTCCATCAGCCTTCTAGGGTGGTAACTCAGGTGCATATGCACATGTCAGGAAAGATGATGACCAAGAGGGGCTAGCCGACGTTTTCGGCCAAGATTTCAACTGACGCATTGAAGCTACTAGCCAGTGAGGCCGATGACATGTTCATAACAGTGTTGTGTCTTTATGCGACGTTGGATTTACGAGGATGTATGAACATCCTCTTCACACTAGATGAACCACCATATGTTAGAGGTAATATTAGTGTTTTGTTTAAATTAATCTCGGTTTCATTTTATTGTCTTAATTAATTAGAATGAAATTAATTCTAACATGCTCTTTAACTTGTTTTATTAAATTGTTTAATGAAACTGTTTAATTATTGTTGTGTACTATATAATTTACAGATATTTTCACATTCATTGGGGATGTGCCTCCTACCCCACCAGATTCAGAGGAAGAGATTACAGAGGCCATGACGGATCAAGGTCCTCTGGTGCAAATACATGGAAAAATGCGTGGTAGGCTAGATACTAGATTCAGATTGGAATTGGGCGACCAACTCTATGCACTTTTGGTTGATATGGGAGTCTACCTTGTGTTGATGCGAGACATCAGGAAAAATACTCTACTCTTAGAGCTCTGGAGGGAGATGTCACACAATATTATGGCTCTTATATGTCATATCGTTGGAGCAACCAGGCTATAAGCGGCTAGGAGGGATTTCAATGATACACACTCTTCAGGCTACGATGCCTCCTGTCACTATCCCATTTCCTCCTCTTCTTTTTGTACAATGCAACACATGGCTATGTTTTTGCTGAATTGTAAATAATGAATTTATTGATGACATCATCCTTTGAATTCATTGATGTATATGTTCATTAAATCAAACCAACATATAGTACATATGAGATCAAAATATACATTATGAAGTTCAGTGTGAATAGTCACTATGTAGAAATTTGACAAATGATAAGCCACTTACTGTATATCAATAGCCTTTTTCCGTTGATTTGGGGAAGCTCCCCTTCTCTTTTGTTTTCATCCCTTTCGTCGTCCCAAATCACCGCACCTATTGTGTTATCGATATATTTGATGTACTCACTTGCATAATATAAGGACTCATATGATATGTACCCCTTTGACATAGACCCCTCAGGTTTTTCCCTTTGTCAAACAAATCCTTTCAATTTCTTCATGTACCTCTCTAAGAATAACATCCAACAACAAGAGACCGCTCTGACTAATTCAACCTCATATACTAGGTGAATTAGAAGATGAACCGACAAGTCCATGAAACTCGTCGGTATTTCCTTCTCAAACATATAAACAATATCAGTTATCTCTTGACGCCACTATGGAATGCTAGCCATATGAATCTCCTTTGATGTGATCCAACGCACAAATGCAGATAATTTAGATATGGCACGTCCTAGGTCTTAGGGGAAGTCGTGGTTCATACACCCACAAATGAGTAGAGGATAATGACACCACAAAGTAAACACATACAAAACTAATTTGGTTTTATCCCATGGGATAAAAATTAAAACAAATAATAAAATCATGTTTTTGACATACGTGCTCTTAGAAGGTTCAAATGGTTTTTGAGTGGGTGTTTTCGTTACCCTGCTGTTATGATCCTTGTGTTTCCTCCTTGGAAGGATCGTCTTCATCTGAATCGTCTTCTATTCCAACTATGGATGGGGTGGAGAGAGGGGGAAGATCCAATATTATAGTTGGGGGGGATTTTTTCTTTGAAAAGGATTCTCCAAGTGGATCATAGAGATTATGGGTCGATAGGGTGGGATATTGGAGGGAATGGAGGGGTTTTTTGTGGGGGGAGATTTGAGAGGAGGGTTTTGACGTGAGGAATCTAGATTGGGTGGGGGACCAATGGATCCAGGTCAAGATTTGAAACCTTTACCACTAGTTACCTTCTTCCAGACCTATTTCCATCCTTCCTCCTCATGTGTTACATCAACTTCTGGATATTGTTTGTTAATGGGGCAATTTTTTGCAAAATTTTCATATTTGTGACAAGACTTACATTTGAACGAGAGTTGTTCATAGTCTATTTTCTGAATGTGGGTCCAATCATCTAAATTTATCTTGACTGCTTCCAAAATCCCTTTTTCTACATCTACTTCCACACAGATCCTAGCACAGGAATACATGATAGATTTTGGTTCTGCCCTGTTGATGAATTTTCCCAGGGTATCTCCTATACTTTTTAAAACTTCATCACCCCAACAATGAAAAGGAAAATGGGGAAGTCTTACCCAAACCAACACGACTGAGGGGATATCATTTTCTGGGTCAAAATATGACGTCCATTTTCTTATATATAACCCACTTGGGCCGAAGAAGTAGGGGCCATTTCTGAAAATTAGATCTCTATATTATTTAAGCTCAAAGTAAAAGATATAGAATCCCTTAACACAAAAAAAGTGATTAATGCATCCTTGGACCAAGGGATGTCAATTCCACTCAATCCATAGATCGATTTGATGAGGTTAAGGCCATAATCCCATGAACTGGCCTACAAGTGCTCTGGATGAAAATGAGAGAGCCTTTCTTCTCGCAGAAATGGAAGGAATTGATACTTTTAGAATTCTACTTCATCCTTGAATTTTTTGGGCCATGTATCCTCTATATGTTCATGGATATTTAATTTATTGGGATTCACATAACTCCCAACTCACTTTTGTATGAGGAATCCAATCACTACAACATAACTAATTCTTTGCAACAAAACATACTTTGAATCCTTGGGATTATAGGCATGTGCCTCGATATCTTATGAGGAGGACCATATGATTTACCCTTTTTATTTGATTTAAGGTACCTATCATGCCCACATTTCAGACATATATCTTTGTCTTCATATTCTCCTTTATATAGAATATAATCATTCAGACATGCATGATATGATATGTACTCAAAACCCAACATTTTGAACACTTGCTTTGCCTCTTCGCAGCTATCATGCAAGACATTATCACTCGGAAGAACCTTATATTTGAAGAACCTGTAGTTAGTGGGAAATAAAAATGTACAATGTCATTTAACGTTGATAAAATAGATTGTTTTAAATGTTGATTGTGTAACACAATTTCTCAAAATATAAGGGACTTGATGGTGAGTTACCTCAATATTTTTGAGAAACATGTCCTTGAAATGCCAAACTTTTCTTTCGAGTTGTACAATAACATATTTGTCTCCAACTAGGTAAAATTTGACCAGCTAGGTCCAAATAGAGGGTTGGTGGAAGTAGATTTCAAGCGTTCGAAAAGGCTATCAGTGATATTAGCATCACCCCTAGATCATCATTCTGGAATTCATCTAACAACATTGTCTCCATGGAAGTCATATTCCATAAATAATCATCCATACCAACCTCTATTTGATTCACTCCATTTCCAACTTCTGAAGAACTGCTATTGTTTTAGTCATTCCTAATTGGTGAGTTTGGACGTAGTAGGAATTGAATAAGTGTTTGATTCAACCATTATTGGTATGATTCCTCTCCTAGTTGTGCTCTTATTGTAACCTTCTCTCAATTTGACATTGTAGTGGGGTGCAAGGAAAAATGATAGGTAATTCACTCATCATCAAAATCTTAATTTCTAAAATATTGAACATTATACATCGATTATATTAGTAAGCACAATGTAATTGGTTTTTTCAAATTATATTATACCAAACAGTTATTACCATCACTGACCTAGGATTGTAGCTAGAAGATGGCATGTAAAGTGAATGTCCATTTTCATCTACCAATTTCTTGTGGTATGTTGCTCCGGATAAGAGCTTTCGACGTTTTTGAACTGGTGGAATATTTTCTACATTTGAACTCAACTCTCACGATCCTACAAATTTTGATACATTTTTATTCAGATTGATATGGAAAAAAAAAAATTAATTAGATAATCGAAATAAAAATAAAATATTAACTTACTGGAGATGGAAAGAGAGAATAAGAATTGGCCATTTGATATTATAATATTTTCTCCTTGCATTTGAGAAAAATCAACAATAAATTTTTAAGAATAAGGAAACTTTAAGCGGAAAATGTATATTGTGAAGTATTGCAACTCGTGTGGATGCATCCTAAAAGATAATTGAAAATGTATATACTATTTTAATGTGAAAATAAAAATTTAGATAACTTTTAAAGAATAGAGATGCACTTCTTTAAACAAAACGCACAGGTACATCCATAACAATATAAGGCACTGGGGCGTTTAATTACTAACCACACCGGTTCTCAAGATTTCAAATAAATAAATAAAAATTATATGATATCGGTGCTCCAAAAAAAAGTATCACACTCGTGCTTTATCTAACCAAATGCACTTGTGTGTTATATTAATAAATGCACTAGTGTTTCGAAGAAAAAAAAAGTGTGACTTTGTTCTTTTACAATTGAAAAATGAGCAGGAATTTATTTTTCGAAAAGCTAATTTCATAAAGTCCTTTAAATGGTAAGAATCCATTCACTATTTCATTATTTTTTCAAAAATTACAAGGAAGAGATTTGCAAGAGAGACGTATCGGGGAGCACTGTGGAGCAACATAATACTTTGGAACAATCAAATTATTCAGAAGATCCAAATTAGAAGGATATAGTGATTCACTCAAAACCCTTTTGGAGCAACAAAATTATTCAAAAGATCAGAATTTGAAGGGTTTTTCATTCACTCAAAACCCTACATAGATTTGTTTTTAAATTTTACTGTAGATTTTAATAATAAATTTTTTTACAATTTCTATCCCTATTTAGATTTAATTAAAATTCAAAAAAAAATAAAATCATACTTACCTCAAGCCCTTGCTTCTTCTTTCTTATGTGACTGGAAAATTTCACCTTAGGGTTTAATTCCCTCTATCACTTCACAATTAGGGCTTTTAATTTTAGAAATTTTAGATTTATTGGGTTTGTGTTTCTATATATAATGTGTTTGGCATGTTATGCAAGGGAACCACTTATTGCATCGGATCCAAACCCTCTCAACCGTGCCACAATTTTTTAGAAAACAATTTCATGTTATAAGTGTGCTAATTTGAATATAATGAACTGGTGCGCTCACTGATAAAGCACACCGTAAATGTTGTAACATAATTAAAAAAAAAAATCGTTCATCAATGTTTAATTGTTTTGGTTATTTTTTTCGTTCACTGTAATTTTATTTTTTTTCATTTTTTACTCTAGTAGCGTTTTTGTTATTGATTCATATCGCATCATTGTAATTTAAACTATTTTTTTTTTTAAATAGTTTTTCCTATTGGTGCATTTCCTATGTGATTCTTTGTAATTTAAGTGCAAAATAGTGTAAAAACTTGATGGAAAATTTGCAAAAGGATGAATCAACTGAATGAAAAAATACTATTCAATATGAGTTCTTTTTTGAATTTTCATTAATAATATACTTAAGAATATTAGATAACATGTTTCAAACAATATATTAATTCACATATGTTTAATGTTCTACAGGGACCAACGACAAAGGAATGAAATGTCGTCCTAAGAAAATAAAAATTATAGACGATTTAAATGATGATGAATTGGTTCTTAGCTCATCTGAGGTGGTGTTGGAGGTTAATTAAAGGGGGGGATTTTTTTACAAAACTATGAGGGATATAGATGAACGAACATATAGATGTACTTTCCACTTACAATACATAAATCAATCCAATGATTCCAAGAACCAGGTTATATCTAAACTATAGGAAGCATTTCCAGAGAAATGGTCAATGAGACCTGTCAGAGTTGCAATAGCAAAAACATACAACATAAAAAATGAATCATTCAAAAAGTAATAATCCTAAAAATGATTTTCTAGAATATGTATATATTACTACAAAGCATTCCTTTATTAATATCAATTTTGTTATATTTAGTTTTCATA
>SNQJ01S0093896.1:0-13108 GCA_010110895.2 Picea sitchensis | reverse complement strand
GTTGCAATAGCAAAAACATACAACATAAAAAATGAATCATTCAAAAAGTAATAATCCTAAAAATGATTTTCTAGAATATGTATATATTACTACAAAGCATTCCTTTATTAATATCAATTTTGTTATATTTAGTTTTCATATATTGATATAAAAACAATTTATTGTCATGTTACTTTTTTCAGGAAGATTATGAAAATCCCAAAGGATCAATGAGCTTATATCTGAAATATGCCAATAGGAATGTCCAAAAAAATGTACAAGGAGATGGTCAAAGAAATGGACATAATTACATCACAGGAGGAGCCATCTCAACAACAACATTCTTCAAATGTATGAAATCATTGAATTTTTCTATTGGGTACATATAAATACATATTTTAGCATTAAATATTAATTTTCAAGTATTTTCATGCAGAACTAAAAACAAAATGGAACCCATTTAACACATTAAACAAGACAACAAGGAAGATAAGGGTTGATAGCAAAGTTTGTGAGTAATTAGTATTTCCTTATAACAACTTAAGATTTCATTTTTGTATATTTTAAGTTGTTTTACAACAACCATATTTGAATATCTTCAAACATGTTCTAACATACAAAGAAGATTCATTAGAAGAATTGATTGAGATTGGGTTAAGTATGGATTGTGAGTATATGTTGGCATATCAAAATTTAATTGTAGAATTTGTAAGTATCTATGTTGTTTTATTGAATCTCTCATTTTATAATTAATGGAAGAAAAAAAAACCTTTATATTAAATCTATGATTTATTATGTGGTATAAAACTTCGAGGAAACAAAGTATGGAAATGTGCCAACAAAAGAGTTGTTGATAGAAGGCATGAGATTTGGTTCTAAAAGAATTTGTATATAGTTCATTATCATATGTACGATAGTTTAGGATACCACCAAGGAACATTTTAGAATTATAACTTATTGACCTACCTCCCTTCTTCAAGACTACTCCCAAAACATGTCCACTTGGATCCATATCCACTTCAAAATACTTATACAAATTGGGAAATGAAATAATTGGTGCTTGAATTTTTTTTTTGTTATCACATGGAGTGGTACAACCATAGCTATAAAGGATGCTATAAAATTTTGTAGATACTTTTACACCCCCAAAAATTTCCTAAATTAAATGAAATTAGTAGAAGTTGGATACTTTATGATAGCCTCCATCTTCACAAGATCAATATTGAGTTCCCCTCCATGAATCACATACCCCAAATACGCCAATGATTGTTGAAGAAGTTCATATTTCTTAAGGTTTGTCATAAGTTGATGATTTTCTAGGGTCTCTAACACCTACATGAGCTGTGAGATATGTTCTTCCATGGTAGATCTATAATCCAATATATCATCTAAGTACACTATTACAAATTAATTGAGAAAGGTTCGGAATACAACATTCATCAAACACATAAACATAGTTGGTGGATTACATAAACCAAAAGGAATTATCAACCATTCATATAGGCATTGCCTCATATTGAAGGTAGTATTATGAATGTCTTATTATTTAAATTTTTCCTAGTGGCATCCTAATTTCACATCCAACTTAATCGAGTACCTGGCATGCTACAACTGATCTAGCAAATCATCGATCATGGCTAGAGGGTTTCAATATTGAGGGTGATCTATTCATGGTTATGCAGCTGATACACATTCTCCAAGTCCCATCATTCTTGGGTACTATGAAGACATGTGACCCACAAAGTGAGGTTCTTAGTCAAATTATTCCCTGCATCAATAGTTGTTGTAACTATTTCTTCACTCTATCTACTTCTAAGATGGATTGTCCATAAAACCCAATGTTTCAAAATGGAGAGTTGGATAAAAATTGTATCTTGTGCTCCACTTCCCTTTTAGGTGGAAACCATTTAGGATCCTAGAGAATTTCTTTATATGAATGAAAAATATCCTCCATTTGATGTTTTTTTCTCTTTAGTACATCCCTCTAGAGATGCCTTTACTGTACTAATTTATCTCCTAGTAGATTCTCTCTTAAGAAGAGTAATATAAACTTCCTACTAGAACGGATCAATTTCTTGGCCTAGTTATCACTTACCAAAGAGATCTTGGATTTACCTTTGTGTGCATTGATGATGAAGGACTTCCCATCCTTGATTAGGAGATACTAGTTTTCTCTCCTCATGAATATTGCATCCCTCACGTATGTGTAGGGGCTTCCAAACACTACACCACACACATCAAGTGGTACTACATCTACCTCCAATTCATTAATATAATTTTCACTTATAATTTATTTTATCTTACACTACTTGGTTACCCTGAGCTCTACATCCTTTATTGCACGTCCTAATGGATATGGGTGAGGATGGTTGTAAACTTCCAATCCAAGATTTCTAACTATAGATTCAATTATGAGGTTGGTATATGAACCATAATCAAATAGAGCATCCAACTTTTTCTTCTTGACCAATATATTAAGATGGAAGAGTTTATTCATATTCTTCTCCTTTTTGGGATGGAGTCTAATTAGATTCACCTCATTATGCATTGTAGTGAATACAATATTTTCACTACAACTGAGCTACTCTTTACCTGGTTGTATGAATCTTTGGATAGCATGTTCTTCTTGGCATCCTTCTTGTAGTTCTCTAGATTAAAATCTAGATGTAGTTTCCAACACTTATCTTTAGTGTGACCATCGATATTACAATGCTTATAACGGTTGTTTGGATCCAACATTGATGTGTAGTGGTTATTGTCTTATTGTCCTTTCCTTTCAACTTCCTCTTTCCCTACTTGGAATCATGTTATTGGTATTTCTGCATAGAATCACGTTGTCTTTTATTCTTATAAATTGAAAATAATACATTTTTTATGTAAAAATCACTGGTAGATACAACTTCATATCGTGAAGATTATAGATGAGAGATTTTTTATCAATTTTCAAAAATGAGGGAATACAGAAGTGGTAAGTATTAGGAATTGAACTAGGGATATTCCAAAAGGAAAGTGGTGATGGAGGTCCAATATCTTGGCTAGATAGAATCCATTTTTGGTATTATGGATTATGTCAATGTGTGTGTGAGTGAGATGAAAATACATAACTCACATATGCTAACTATGACACCAAAAATGTTTATTCTAATCCTATGATATGGTTACTTAACTAGATTAATGTCTAGTTAACTATTACTCTTTCAAACCTATCATCTCCAATTCAACAAAATTATATGTAAGTATGAAATCCTTACCTTGCCATACACATGGCCACTAACAGAAGCCATATCACACATACAAATTTATCCACATTTATAATCAACTTGTCTAAACTATCCCTAGTCCCACTTTCTTCGATAAGAAATCCTACCACACTTTCCATTATTGATAATTGCTTAGAAATAGGACCAAACAAATTGAATTATCCATTATGGAGCTCATACCTGACATATAAGTAATGATCGATATCTTGCACAGAGGGTGAATCCCTTTTATCTTGAATCCGTGTAGTTTACCAATGTCATTGTAATCCCGCGAGGGGAGGGCCAACAAGCAAGCATAGTCACACCCACTTTGTGCTAGTTGAGGGTGAAGGTGAGGTCGGGATATCATTGTGAGGTGGTTCGAATTTAAACTTATTCAACTTTCAAATTTTTTGAAATGGTAAGAGACATGGAGAAGGTGGGAGAATTTATTGCAAAAGCGGATCAAGTATTTGCTGGAGATTAATGTATCCATTTGCTTTCTTGGAAGCGGATCAATATTTTTGTGTGGATCCGTTAGCTTTTTTGTGGATCCACTCCTTTAACATTAGATTTTTTTTTGGATCCGCTCCTTTAACGGGCTGGGAGGGACAGAATCTATATATATGTTTGAAATTGCATGAAATTATGTGTTCACATCCCTCTGTCATTTGCAAAGTCTCTCTATATTTGCTTGCTTTCGAAGCATTTTCTAAATATGGTTTTCTCCATTATTTATTAGTAACGGAGTCCAGTTGTGTGCTAGGGCCCTGCAAGGTGTGCAGAGGTTAGTAAACCTTTCAAGGTTTCAAGGTGGACCAAGTTCAGGAGGAAAAGTGCCTTTGCGTCCACAGAGCCATAGCTGCAAGGAGGAGAAGAAGGCCAAGAAAACCCTTTGGAGGGTAAGAGTTTGAAAAACTCAGGAGGGACAATGTCTTTAGAAGGAAAGCAGGAGCCAAGGTCACAGGATTCGTAGAGGAAGCAAAAGCCGAGGCCTTTGAAAGTTCTTAAATCTTCCAAGTTCAGGAAGAAGTGGAAGCTTAGGAAGGAGGTACAACTACCATTGGATCGGTGCTGGAAGGCAAGATCTAGACCATTGAGTTTCACATCCAGGCGCAGGCAGGAAAGTGCAGAGGAAGAGGAAAAGATATGGGCCATTAGATCTTGCATGGATAACCGATAGCCATCGGATCCAGGAGGAGTTGCACGAGGTTTAATCCTCTTATGCAAAGGAGAAATCTCGTCAAAGTTCTGAAAAGCATCGGGACTGTCCATTATTCAGAGGATGCACAACAAAAATCCCAAACACATCGAGGTTTCGTATACCATAAGAGTTGGGAGACATGAAGTTCTGACTCATGAAATCCTGAAATAGCGAAAGCATCGGGACTGTCCATTGTAGAGGATGTGTGGAATAGATCAAGAGCCATCAAGATTTTGGGACCTGGAAAGTTGAAGGAACAAGGGTTGTTTGGGGAAGAATTGCGAAGTTGCGAATTCTAAATCCCCGATAAGTGGGTTGCGGTCACGGGGATCCATTTCGACATTTTGGCTACCAGAAGATGCGAAGGGAAAGAGTTCATAACTCTTGACCCACGAAGTCCTGAAAAGACACAAGTCATCGGATTAGGAGAGGCTATGGGCCATTGATCCCAACTTTGGAGTGGAAGACCGATGTTTCGGGGTTCAGTACTTTGGTATTTTGAATACTGGGAGTATGAAAGGCCAAGGATTGTGGCAGCCTTGCATTGCGAAGGCCTGAAATGAAAAATTCCGAAAGCAACGAGTGGTCATGGAAGAGGCGGCCATATCTTTCAGCATTTTGGGATTCAGATTTTCGGTGATCCTGAAGACAAGGAGCGGGGCAAAGGGTGTTGAAGATCCAGAAGTCATGAAACGTGATGTGTTGTGGAGAAGGAACTTAAGAGATTTCAGATTTCGACAGTTCGGTCGCTCCGAGGATAAGAGGTCGGGACACTTCCGTGTTGGAAACCCTGAAGTCCTGAAAGTGACGTATCTTGGAGTTGGGCTGCGGTCACAGACTCAGTATTTTGGAGGTTCGGGGTTTGTATTTTCGGAAGCCTCGAGGACAGGGAATCAGGGTGCATTTCATCAGAAATCTCGAAGTAATGAAATGCGACACTCCTGTGGAGTGGAGCTACGGTCACACAGAAAGTGGTCACATGGACCGAGGATTGGCCAGGGGTTGATCGTTGATTAAGCCATTTCGGAAATTCGACATTCGAGGGATTGAAAAGTTGAGGAACTCGATGCCAGGGTTCACGAAATCGTGAAACCCAAAATCCCTTTTTCGGTAAAGGGTTGCGGTCATATTTGGTGGCCATGGGCAGGTGAAAGCTCGTGCCTGGTGCATGTTTGTGCAGGTGGGGTTTTCGGGAAAGGACCTATGGATCAGGTTCATTGGGTTTCAGTGAAGGCTCGAAAGAGCCATTTCGATTCTGTGGATCTGAAGGAAAGAATGATCCCGTGTGAATTTTGGCCCAAGGCTCAGGGGCCTGCATCAAGATACACTGCTGCAGGTATTTAACTCCATAGGAGTCAATTTTTGGAATCTAAGACATAATGGGCATTTATAGGCTTTGTTTTATAATGAATATATATGTAATTATGGACTTCATGCACATGATGCATGCCTGAAATATGTAGATGTTTTCACAGTGGTCATACCAATGCTCTATTAATATAAATTCCACTTTCTTGTCAAATATTTTATTATTATTTTTAAAATTAGTTTAATGTTTTGTAATAAATTTTTATTTAGAATTTTGTTTTATACATATTTACAACTTTCATATCGTAAAAAATTAGAGCCTAAATACCAAAGTACCATAATTATCCATTTTAAAAAAATTGTTTGTGCAGTGCGTCGGCTTTCCCATAACGCACTGGTGCATTTCGGGAAAGGATACAGATCGCAGTAACAAATTAAAAAAATTGATTTTACGATGCTTTAGGATTTTAAGATTTTATTATTTTAGGTGGTGCGTCTGTTAACATTAATGCACAGGTGCGGTAAGGTTATACAATGCATCACATAAAATAATGTAAGATACGCACCGCAGATAGTGCTCAAAAGTAAGATACGCACCACACACAGTGCTTGATTTTTTTTTGGAGAAAGTTATTTTTCCATATTTGTAAATAAAATTCTCATTTATTATTTTTTTTTATGTTTTATGTATTAGGCTAATGCACTTTATATGTTAATCATGTAGATACGTTAGGAGAGAGAGCACCAGCAGGACAAGAAGCAAAGGGTTGACCTTTACAATGTTTCACGGGATTTAGAGGCGAGGGAGAGGGAGAGAGATTTGTACCTTCACCCTATTACTGTAGTTACCCAATTCCTCTTGAGGAATGTAGAGCTCCTTAAGTACTATGGGGAGGATACCTCCCCGAAGGGGCACTCTGGGTTCTTGGTGCAGTTGATCAATTGATAGGATGTCCATCGACATGCTTTCCGTGTCAGTCCTGATCAACGGTACCAACCCATTGAGGAGGATATATAATTTACCACTGGGATATCTAGGAGAGGGGAGGATTTTCCCTAGTTCCTTGATGTCCTGATCGATGTTGTAGCATAGAGTCGACTCATTTACTCTTAGATATATATTGTGATTGATTTATTTTTTCCACCTGATTTTTAGGTGTCTGGTGGACAGCTACGAATCACTGCTTTTGGTACAGAGGAGGTTAGGTGTTTCTCAATGTTAATAATGACCATTGCACACTTTACCTGTGATGGGAAATGAATTAGTTGTGCTCTTTTGTATAATGTTGATTCTTTGGTATAGAGGCCATGCTGTATTAGATGGTCTGCAATTTTTTCTGTCAGTTTTATATAGCTCTAGATAGATGTTGTGTTATGATACATGGGAGGGAAAACTTCTCGTTTTCTTCATAGTTGTTTTGATTTTTTTTGAGAGGTTTCTGGAGACGAGGCCTACTTTTTTCCATGAGCCTTCTAGGGTGATGACTCAAGTGCATATGCACATGTGGGGAAAGATTATGACCAAGAGGGGCTAGCCGACATTTTCAGCTAAGAGTTCAACTGACGCACTGAAGCTACTAGCCAGTGAGGCCGATGACATGTTCATGACAGTGTTGTGTCCTTATGTGACGTTGGATTTACGAGGATGTTTGAACATCCTCTTCGCACTAGATGAACCACCATATGCTAGAGGTAATATTAGTGTTTTGTTTAAATTAATCTCGGTTTCATTTTATTGTCTTACTTAATTAGAATAAAATTAATTCTAACATGCTCCTTAACTTGTTTTATTAAACTATTTAATTATTGTTGTGTACTATATATTTTATAGATATTTGTAGATTCATTGGGGACGTGCCTCCTACCCCACCAGATGCAAAGGAAGATATTCCATAGGCCATGACGGGTCAGGGTCCTCTGGTGCAAATACCCAAAAAAATGCGTGGTAGGCTAGATACTAGATTCAAGTTGGAATTGGGCGACCGACTCTATGCACTTTTGGTTGAGATGGGAGTCTACCCTGTGTTGATGCGAGACATCAGAAAAAATACTATACTCTTGGAGCTCTGGAGGGAGATGTCGCACAATATTATGCCTCTTATATGTCATATCGTTGGAGCAACCAGGCTATAAGCAGCTAGGAGGGATTTTGATGATACAATGTGACCCATGGCTATGTTTCCTCTGAATTGTAAATAATGAATTTATTGATGAAATCATTTTTTGAATTCGTTGATGTATATGTTCGTTAAATCAAATCGACATATAATACATATGAGATCAAAATATACATTATGAAGTTCAGTGTGAATAGTCACTGTGTAGAAATTTGAAAAACGATAAGTCACTTACTGTATATCACTGGCATAATATAAAGACTCATATGATATGTACCCCTTTGACATAGACCCCTTGGGTTTTTACCTTTGTCAAAAAAATCCTTTCAATTTCTTCATGTACCTCTCTAAGAAGAACATCCAACAACAAGAGACCACTCGGACTAATTCAACCTCATATACTAGGTGAATTAAAAGATGAACCTACAAGTCCATGAAACTTGTCGGTAGTTCCTTCTCAAACATATAAACAATATCAGTGATCTCTAGACGCGATGTGATCCAACGCAAAAATGTAGATAATTTAGATATGGCACGTCCTAGGTCTTAGGGGAAGTCATGGTTCATACACGCACCAATGAGCAGAGGATAATGACACCACAAAGTAAACACATACAAAATTAATTTGGTTTTATCCCATGGGATAAAAATTAAAACAAATAATAAAATCATGTTTTTGACATATGCACTCTTAGAAGGTTCAAATGATTTTTGAGTTGGTGTCTTTGTTACCCTGTTGTTATGATCCTTGTGTTTCCTCCTTGGAAGGATCGTCTTCATTTGAATCGTCTTCTATTCCAACTATGGATTGGGTGGAGAGAGGGGGCATATCCAATATTATAGTTGGGGGGGATTTCTTCTTTGAAGAGGATTCTCCAAGTAGATCATAGGGATTATGGGTCGATCATGGGGTATATTGGAGGGAATGGAGGGGTTTTTTGGGGGGGGAGATTTGAGAGGAGTGTTTTGATGTGAGGAATATGGATTGGGTGGCAGACCAATTAAGCCAGGTCCGGAGTTGAAACCTTTACCACTAGTTACTTTCTTCCAGACCTATTGCCACCCTTCCTCCTTATGTGTTACATCAACTTCTAGATATTGTTTGTTAATGGGACAACTGTTTGCAAAATTTCCATATTTGTGACAAGACTTACATTTGAATGGGATTTGTTCATAGTCTAGTTTCTGAATGTGGTTCCAATCATCTAAATTTAGCTTGATTGCTTCCGAAATCCCTTTTTCTACATCTACTTCCACACAGATCCTAGCACAGGAATACATGATAGATATAGGTTCTGCTCTGTTGATGAATTTTCCTAGGGTATCTCCTATACCTTTTAAAACTTCATCGCCCCAACAATGGAAAGGAAAATGGGGAAGTCTTACCAAAACTAACACGACTGAGGGGATATCATTGGTAAATACAACTTCATATCCTGAAGATTATAGATGAGAGATTTTTTATCAATTTTAAAAAATGAGGGAATACAAAAGTTGTAAGTATTAGGAATTGAACTAGGGATATTCCAAAAGGAAAGTGGTGATAGAGGTCCAATATCTTGGCTAGATAGAATCCATCTTTGGTATTATGGATTATGTCAATGTTTGTGTGAGTGAGATGAAAATACATAATTCACATATGCTAACTACTACACCAAAAATGTTTATTCTTATCCTATGATATAGTTACTTAACTAGATTAGTGTCTAGTTAACTATTACTCTTTCAAACCTATCATCTCCAATTCAACAAAATTATATGTAAGTATGAAATACTTACCTTGGCATACACATGGCCACTAACAGAAGCCATATCACACATACAAATTTATCCACATTTATAATCAACTTGTCTGAACTATCCTTATTCTCACTTTCTTCGATAAGAAATCCTACCACACTTTCCATTATTGATAATTGCTTAGAAATAGGACAAAACAAATTGAATTATCCATTCTGGAGCTCATACCTGACATATAAGTAATGATTGATATCTTGCACAGAGGGTGAATTCATTTTATCTTCTTGAATCCGTGTAGATTACCAATGTCATTGTAATCCTGCGAAGGGAGGGCCAATAGGCAAGCATAGTCACACCTGCTTTGTGCTAGTTGAGGGTGAAGTTGAGGTCGGGATATCACTGTGAGGTGGTTCGAATTTAAACTTATTCAACTTTCAAATTTTGTGAAATGGTAAGAGACATGGAGAAGGTGGGAGAATTTCTTGCAAAAGCGGATCAAGTATTTGTTGGAGATTAATGTATCCATTAGCTTTCTTGGAAGTGGATCAAAATTTTGGTGTGGATCCGTTAGATTTTTTGTGGATCCACTCCTTTAATGTTATCTTTTTTTGTGGATCCGCTCCTTTAACGGTCTAGGAGAGACAGAATCTATATATATGTTTGAAAGTGCATGAAATTATGTGTTCACATCCCTCCGTCATTTGCAGAGTCTCTCTATATTTGCTTGCTTTCGAAGCATTTTCTAAATATGGTTTTCTCCATTATTTATTACTAACGGAGTCCGTGATGACTAACATGCACCTGGGATTCTTCCAGCTAAGGATTATTCTGGCTAATTTCATCCATCTTCATGATTGCACCTCAATGTTCATAAACCACTTTGGTGCTCTTACTTCACTTATAAGCAACGAGCAGGAGTTTTTCCGTTATAAATTTGTACAAAGCAATCGACAGATTCTGGCAAAATGGGAGATCTGGCTATTTACCTAACTCCCTTATCTCTTCATGTCATTCTCCCCATCATAGATATTTGCGTCAAACCTCAAGTTGTGGTGAGACCCACCATGCATGCCTAGTTAGTTCGATGTGAACTATTCTTGATACACCAGAATTCCATAATTAGTAACAGAGTCTAGTTGTTTCTCCATGAGTATGATGTTTTTTCTGTTCAGACAGTTTGTTCATGTAGAATAGCCTCATTATAATCTCCTTCCTATTCATTTCTCATGAAGAATAAATATTCGGTGGGATGTTATGAACAAACAACTGTAATGGTGCCAGAATCCGTCAATCACATGCAGATGGTTCCAGAATCCGTCAACTGTAATGGTGTGAGAATCCGTCAACAATAAACAGGTATGTCTCTGTTTTATTCACCTTTTCTTGCTTTTGTTCATCATTAGAAGGGTTTTCTGGTCTTTCTTTATTATTATCAGAGTCCAATCCAGTCCTTCCTCATTGAGTCTCAATCACCCACATTTTTACCCATGGTTTTTCTTTCCTTTACCTCCTCCCTCAATAAGTTTCAGTCATGGTTATTCGCTTCTTTTGGTTATTCACCCAAAATCAAGGATTCACATTTGGCATTTTCTCACACTGGATCCCTTTGAAGTTTCTAGGATCCTCCCATGTCCCATGTTTCTAGGTTTGAGCTCGTGATTTTGATATCTTACATCGCAGTAAAATCATGAAGATGGGTAACACTTTTGTTTGTTTTATGACAAAGAAAACTGTATTTTCACAAGTTCTTCAACTTTCGACATACATAAATATTTTTTTTATTTAGAATTTCACTTTACAGTAAAAACAAAACTTATGAATAATTTTGTTATATTTCTAATGACTATTTTTCAATTTTTTTTTATCAAGATTTGGTATGTCAATTTGACAATTGTTTAACAGTATGTTCCTTAAACATGAAAGGAATGATAATGAGTTATTGTTTTCCACAACAATGTATCTATAATTAAACTTATGCTTTTAAGAAATGAAATATACTGCAACAATCTACAGAGACTCTATTTTATTATGACTATAATTTTGAATCTAACAAATGAATATTATAATTTCTAGAATTTTTTTAAGTTGACCAAGATGAAAAATTTGCAGATTTTAAACACGTGTTTTTCTACACCTTGTATCTATCTTAATTTTTACTTAAAAGTAAAATCTAAAAATACCCTTTTGAAGAGAACAGTTTACCAATTATGACTATAAATTTTCCATAATTTTCTATTGTGTATTTTTAGAGATATAGATTTTTCATTTCACCGAATCATAATCTCACCTAAAAATATTATGCAGTGATCTTTTTATAAAATTAAATAAAATTAGATAAAAACAATGAAAATGAAAATAAATTATACCCAATGAAAGAAGATTCAATTTCAAAAATGTTGGTATCAATTCTCAAACTAAATTCTGAGTATTTGTAGGAGTCCACTACCTCCAAAGATGAAGTAAGATGGAGAGAATTTGTAGTTTCCTGCAAACAGTCTCATTTCCAAGTTTTCGACCAAAATATTCCTTCGACCGAAACCTAGTTTTTAACGGAATCCGTTAAAAATAAACGTTTCGCCCGAAATATGCTTACCATGGGAAAATAATTCATCCAAAAACCATTGTACACGAATTTCGAGGGCACCGTTAAATTTAATGTGAAAATTTTTGACCGAAATAAACATTTGTTCGACCGAAAAATTGCCGCTAGAAATTTTGGAGACTCGATTGTCATGAAAGTGTTACACAGATTCATGATTTTACCCAGCATCGTAGCTATAAAGTTCCTTCAAATTCATTCCTTATTCTCTGACCGCTTGTGATTATTCTCTGACCAGTTTCGTCGTGAAGCTTAACTCTTGTTTCTTCCTCCACATTGCCTGCATGCATAATGAATGTATTTTGCCAATGAATATGATTGATGGAGCGCAATCTGTATCCCTTTGAAGTTTCTCCCAAATTATAGCCAAATTGAGCTCTGATCGGAGGTTGTCCTGTTCTAGTTTCGTCCCATGTCTATCTTTGCTTCCTTTGGTTCCCAGTTTCAATTTCGGTTGAGTGGCCATGGTGGTATCTCCATCGACAGCAAGCTTCGAACCCATCATCTCGCGTGACTTAGTTGTCCCATGAACATAAGCATATTATCTGCATTAAGGCCGAACCCTAACCATAAGCATATTATCTTCATTAAGGCCGAACCCGAACCCTAACCCTAGAAAAAACAATGGTCAACAGAGATGTTCTTATTAACCGCTCCTGTTACCTTCATTTAGTATTTAATTTTGAATATACAATTTTATTCGATTTTAAATTTGTATAATTGAGGTTTTAGTTTTATGTATGTGTGTTTTTATATTGTTTTTTCGTGGTAGCATAAAGTTGTGGTTTTTTTTTAAATCGATTTAGTAAGATTCAAATAAAAAATTAATATTTTTGTTTTTTTACAATTATTTAAGGTAATATTTCAAAATTGATATTCTATAAAAAGTAGTAAAAAAAATTAATATTTAATTTTTTTTAGT
>SNQJ01S0093895.1:30417-62563 GCA_010110895.2 Picea sitchensis | reverse complement strand
ATTGTCCATATGTTGTATAATGTTGATGATCACTTGAAGAAAGATTAAGAATGTATTAATAGACTTAAAATTGTTTAAGCATAATAACAACTGATTCACCCCCCCCTCTTAGTTGTCTTAGTAATTTCAACAGGAGAGTCGATAGCTTTCCAATAGATCAGGGACATCACACATGTAGCAGCGCCTTCATCAACAATGGCACGTTTGATGGTATACTTCGAGTAACCCACGTGGATTTTGAATGCCACATGGTAATGTAAACGAGGCTTCACATCTGTGACATCAAACTTGATAACTTTCAAGCCACTAGGGTCTAGAGCTCCTAATGTAGATAGCAAGGCATTCCTCTGTGAAGGACATGTCTGGAGTACCTCCAGGGCCAACATCGCACAAGGGGTTTGACCCAGGTTCTCAACAATAGAGTAATTTTGGGTAGCTCTAGCATTTGGATTGTGGGTAGATCACTTGAGTACTCCTTTCTGAATATGAGGCGGTGGCTCTGGTTTTTCGATCTGCAAAGGTGTCTCCAGAGGAGGAGGAGGAGATTCTAGACTAGGTACAGTCTGTGAAGAATTGTAATCGTGAGACCGAGTGGCTACATTAACCTGAGAATTGACTATATTGATGCACAAACAGTCACTGTCTTGTTTCGGTGGGTTTTGACTTCCATCGGCCACATTTCTGGCATTTGAGGAGCTCAAGGCCATGTGATGGTTATGTGGGAAAGGATTTTTCAGCACAGTGGGTAGTAGAGATAAGAGCCTCGCAACTTCCACAAGTTTAGGGCATAAATGAGTAAGATGATCGTCTGTAAAAAGATTACAGGGAAATTTCACCTTACACCTTTCTTTCTTGCCCTCACCAGCATTATTATTCGCCTTCTCATTATTACCATTGTCCTTGGGTTTATTATTATTATTCCCACCCTTATGATTATTATTACGTCTTTTCTTCTTATTCCTGCCTGGTTGTTGGTTACCATTTGGGTCGATCGATGATTTCACTGAATGTGCATCTGCTAACTGAGTGGGATTGGAAGACACAGACAAAGATGGCCCTCCTACAGACTGGTTTAGAGACAACTCTTTCAAATGGCTTGTCACTGAGTTTGCGGATTTCACATTGGTAGAGCCTATAATGCCATTGACATGAGGTATGGGCTTTTGTCTAGGGTCATAGTTTGACCTCGGTGCATCCGGAAGAATCCGGTATAACATCCCAGACTGAGCGTATATAAGATCTAATTTCTAGGATTTGAATATTGCTTCTTCCTCATATGTAACCTCGGATGTAGCAACATCCTTCGAGATAGGAGGCTACAAAGACTTAAGGAACCATTCCTATAGGAAATCTGGGGGATGCAAGTCTTGATCAACCTCCTCTGTCTACACCACTCCTGGATGTGATCCGAGATATGAGTGGTTGTGTCTTAGCATCGACATAAGTTCTAGGTCAACATGATAACGAACTGACAATTGGAAGTGGTTAAGGAATATTAGCACCATCTGACTAAAGGTCCCATATGCCCCCCTAGGTAGCTCGATATACCATTTCGCGTCAACCCCTATGAGGGTGTGTTGAAATAATATTAATCGAATGGAATCATCATTAAGGGTATTCAAAGAGCACCATAGGTGAAAGGTGGTGATGTGATCACCAGGATCCTCGCCATTCTTATCTTCAAATTTTGGAATATCTGAAGGAATCTTGGTGGGAACAAGGGGCCATGTAGGATCATGACATAGAGGGTCATTCATAAACTTAGACAAGTCTAGCAAATTAAGTGTGGATAGAAAAGGGAGATATGGTTGTGGCATCTAGCCCCAAGCTCCCTGGAAAGATGGTGTTTGGGGAACTATATCCAATCCAGGGTTCTAGTAAGCACCATGGCCCTATCCGAGA
Organism: Picea sitchensis; assembly: GCA_010110895.2. Lineage (NCBI taxonomy): Eukaryota > Viridiplantae > Streptophyta > Pinopsida > Pinales > Pinaceae > Picea > Picea sitchensis. The sequence continues at coordinate 60,661 of SNQJ01S0093895.1, read as the reverse complement.
TTGTAAGACCCTCCTCTAGTATGATTCATAAGAGGTTGGTTGAGCATCATTCTAGTGGGAATGTTATGATGGGGGTTATAAAAATTACCCCCAGTCGGAGTGGCTCTGGGTTGGGGGTTACCCTAGGTGTGAAACTGACCTCCTCTGAGTGTGAATCTAGAGGATAAAGGTGGATTCATCATTCCAAATGTATTGGTTGGAATCGACACTGAGGAGGTGAGGGTATAGGATGAAACTTGAGCAGAAACTTATCTGCCATGTTGGTTGCTCCACCCAGAAGAAATAGGATTAGACCCAAGGTTAAAATAAAGGATACCTCTCATAGTAGGATTCATTTGAGGGATCTAAGAGCCACCAAAAAAAAACAGAGTATAAGGAGGATTTGTGCCCCAATTCCAATGCTAGCATTAGGGCCAACAGTTGGGACGGAGTTTGAAAACTGTGAGGTAAAATTTGGCATACCATAGGAAAAAGGACTAGAGGCCATAGGGATGGACTAAACATTATAGCCCGGTGAGTGACCAAGAGATCCAAATGGGTTCGTGGAAATAGGTTGAGCATTCACTATAGGACGGGAAACATTGATGATAGGTTCCTCCCGCACTACGACCATTGTGGTTGCAGGAGTCAAAGGGGTGCCATTAACTATAATAGGTGTGGGATTCAAGGGGCTCCAAGTATTTTGATGACTCAGTTCAGTACTCATCCCTTTAGAATCATAAGTCTAATAAGTGGAGGTGTGTGTACCACGTCTAATAAATATATGCCTTTTAGAAGGGAAAGACTCGAAATCTGATGGTAACTGTAACAAGTGACGAGACGGGCAGGGAAGTTGGTCTGACTCCACAATGACTTAAGACTCAAGATATAAAAACAAATTCTAAGGCCAACTAGTAATCAAAGAGCACACCAAAAATAATCAAACGACCAATATGCACACAAACAGGATAAAGTGGCTGAAAGGGGCCTCCCTCTCTAAAGTAGGTATGCCTCACCTAAGAGGGGTCTGAGACTCCCTGCTAAATATCGGTGGTAACAGAATCAGTTATAAGGGCCCTCATGGGATTAACAATCAGTCGATCAGATCCCCCCAAAGAGGTAATCCTCCATAAAGGTTGTGTGTTGTCTGACCCTTATCTGACCCAAGGTACCTGTAGAATAACCCCTGCAAATAACCTATGTGGCACCTAAGTCAAGAAAATAAGAAACCATTGTATAATTGATGCACAGGAGAGCAGTCGTAAGTCAGTTCCACCATATGGGTAGGGTAGAAAAGCCCGAAACCTTGAAAGCATCGCCTCTCACGGAGGTAAGGGCACTAGAAATATCCCCAGATATGAATAGATCCCCAAAAATATCTCTGACGCTAAGAAGGCATCGAGGGAATATCCCTTCAACCGACCTCACGCGACCTCATGATTAACTCCGGTGTAAGTGTAGCCTCCTAATTTTACCGATTATACATTGGATTTCTCCACTCCCTTAGTCAGACACATATGTTGATTTAATAGCCTTGGAGAATTTTACTCACAAAATCCTATTCCAAGGCAATAATCCTAAGCTAGTTTGTGCACCCTAGAAAATAAAATCGTTACTAATCAATTTTAAATTATAGCATTAATTTTAATGGTCATGCTTACTCAAAAGGTGTGGTTGTGAAACTAGTGATGTTATGACTTAGCAAGTAAAGTAAATATGAATACAATGAAAAGTCCTAACTTCAATTTCCAATGAATGATATGCTTCCTAAAAAATGCAATTTTTAATTCAATTCTACAATTCTGAATAAAAATGCAATCTTTCTTTACATGCACTAAGATAAATGACAAAGACTCAAAAGATCAAAATGCCAATCAATGTAAAATGCCTAATATTTTTGTATTTTCAGTATAAGAAAAATGAAAATGCATGGACTAAACATCAATTTGATATATAAAGACTCTACTGTGTATAGAAAAAGACAACTCAAGTAGGATACCAAGGAGCAAAACACCCATCCCAATGTACAAGGACAATCAAAATGAAAAGATGATGAGAAAGGCACCACCCAAAAATTCAACTAAAGACAAGTTTCCTATCATCCCACATATAATTAACAGTCACTACAGAGACCCAAGAAGACTCAACAATCATCAAAACCTACCCAGCAACCACCAAACCCAGCAAACAAGAAACAAAGGTTGATGTACGTGATTGTTCAAGGGAAAAGTGTGTATGTACATAGATTGCAGAAGGACAGCACGCGTATATACGCAACAAGAAAAAACCCGCGTATATGTGTCACAAACACAGTTAGGCTAAAGAGAAGGTTGAAATACTCATACCCAGAGCGAAAAGAGGCTATCAAGCAATCATGCGACAAGAAAATCAATATGAACGAGATCAATCTAAGGAGAAAAACACTCCAAACCCCGAAAAAAGAAGATTATATCCCTAGTATGGTCGCCAATTCTGCTACGAGGAAAATCTCTCTATGGCTAGGGGAAAACCACAACATACGGAAATGAATATAGAAATCAACTCTATTCTCAATTATTCTATATAAACAAATATGCTATCGAGACAAGATAAAGGGCCTACCTCATCCAGACGTTCGATTAAGTCCATCGTTGAGCACTTGACCCAAAGCAATATACCTACAACTAGTCCTCAACAACCGAGCAAAGAAAGCATATGGTGATGATATATGATGTTAGCATATTCAATAGCATAATCCATTAACATTCATAACAAATACACCCATGGAATAATAATTCAAATATTTTCAAGATATCAATTGGACGATAAAAGAGTATTTCTATTAAGATATAATCAGCAGAAGTGAATAAGTTACAGAATTCCATGTCGGCACGGTTCAGAACCAATAAACTAAGTTCCTTCCAGTTGCGCCTCCACCACTTCAATCCTCCACCAAAGGCAAGATCATGTAAGAGAGACAATGGAGTTCTCACTCAATAAGGGAAGATCTTGGGGGTTGAACACTGTGTTCAGACTAAAAGGATAAAGGGATGCAGACTCAATGTGAAGTGAATAATTCCTCTAGAGTAACTTTGCTCTCAAATTTGAATTCTTTCTCCTCTTTTCCATAGCTCGGAATTGGCCTATTTATAGCCTTCAAGTGGAAATGAAGGGTCGAGTCAGAATGTTTCCAGTATATGGAAGGCCAAGGATCATTGATCTCCTGTCGTGACATGGAAACCTGACACTATTTTTCAATTTTGGGCACATTCCCGATGTATGTGGGTTGTAGTGGTGCAAACTGCATATACGCATGTTGTATAGTAGTCAAGGTGCGTATATGTGGAAAAATTGTATTTTTAGCTCTGGGATTTGTAAAAAGAGATTAAAAGTTTGCATGGGAAAATGGAAAAAGGCCTTATGTGCAAGATTGCATGGGGTGAGGAAAATATTGCTATAAAAATAAGGATGTCTAGGGGATTTTTGTTGGGATCCTTCTAGGTTGACAATCCTATTCATCATTATCTCTTGGGGTTTTACCATTCCATATACATTCAATTGTAGCCTTGCCAAGCTAGCACCAATATCTGAGGCAGCCACAACATTGTGAACTACTTTGGATTTAGCATCCATCTTGACTCTTGGGGCGGAGAAGGGTTATACCTTGGATGATGATAGGTTATTTTCAATATTCATATCCATCTCATGGGCGTCTTGAATTGTTTTAGGAGCTTTGTCTCTAATAAGGAAACCCATTTTTCCTGTAAAGGACTTGGTGTAAAGAAAGAGAAGAAAGTTGTTTGAAGAGTGATGGCTTGTTAGGATCTCTTGTACTAGACTCTCAAACTTATCATGGAATTCCCTAACAGTTTCATTCTTAGCTTTATAATGTTGTTATTCCTTGTTAGCAACATGTTGGGGTCTTCCTTGACACTCCATCTTTTGAGTAATTCTTCTTCTAATTTATCCATAGATGTAATACTGGTGTCAGGAAGACCGTTATACCATCTTCTAGTGCTATCATAGGGGGTATCAGATAACAACTTCATTTCCAATTCTTCAACGTCATCACTGATGGGATGAAGTTGCAAAAAGGCCCATAAATTGCTCGTATGGTCCTCAGCACTGACTACATCATTACTAGTGAACTTAGGCAACCATTTTTCCTACCTAGGGGGCATTTTTCGAGGGTATCCTGGAATTCATGTCATGTCTAACGGCTTAAAAATTTTGGATGCCCATTGCTTTTGGTTATTATCCTGATTCAGATTCTGGGTCTGATTTTGAGCATTAGACATTGTGCTTATGGTAATATTACCTCCAAACAATGATTTACTATAGGAGAGTTTCGGGGAGGCTTTCTTCTGTAAGATTTGGGAGGATTGGTGTATCTCCCTGAACTTTGTGGAGTCGCCAGATAATATTTTTTAAAATCACCAAAGTGATGAGGGAATCACCCTCAGTGGATTCGCTAGGTAAGCTTTGGGGGAAAAAAAATAGGCTTTGTATAAAGGCTTACCAAAAAATTTCATTCGAGGAAAATTTACTCAATGTTCCATAGCAACGGCGCAAAAATGTTATCGCACAATCTGTACTTTCCCAAAGCCTAAAGGCAAGTAGGCCTAGTTTGACGTAACACAGAGGTAGTCCTATCATTGTCACCCCAATAGGATACATATTTCTATTTAGGAGGAGAAGAAACTCACTCCAAGGGAGACATCCCAAGACCTAGTTGGTTGATGAAGGGTAAAAAGACCAGGGAAAACCCACCCCTCTCTCTAGGTCACTCAAGGAAAGAAATCACTTGGTAAAGTTTTAAAGGGGGGAAAGGAAAAGGAAATGAATGGTACCTACCATTTACCAATGAAACAACAAACGTTAGCAGCAATCAATGATATCGATGTTTCAAATTAGTGACTTCAATATATAAATATGCTACTAAAACACTAAAAGATCAAATGTATAGAAGCGACAATATGTCCATAAATTGCAAGCTATGATGACAAAAATGATATGAAGACTTTGCAATTTTGATAGTACTTTGTCACTCACGATTCAAGATTTAAAACAATTCAATAAGTGACTTCAATAGGCTGTCAAAACACATGCAACAGCAGTAAAATAATAATTATGGCAGCAGCAAAAACACTTCAGAAAAGTACTTAGTTTACGCAATTAGACAAACACTTTAGTATACATTGATAGTAACTTTCCTAATATAAATGTTGGGTGGTTTTATGGACAGTTTAAGGGTTGTTAAGGGGCTGAAATGATGGTTGTAACAGTAGTTACAACGGCAGCAACAACCTTAAACAACTTCAGAATTTTGCACTTAGAACAATAGCAGAAGGAAGACTAGAGCCTTGGGATGACAGCACCTAGGCTAGTGCAAATTTCTGGGTTAGTTTTAGAGGTTAGTATGTTGACTAGGGATGTAAAATAAAGGTTGTAACAGAAATTATAGCAGCAGCAATATGGCTGTTATTGTTAGTGAGAGTTTCAATAAGATAGTTTGAAAGTTTGTTTGATCACATTCATCCACAAGAGTATAATTGCAAGCTATGATGACAAAATGATATGAAGACTTTGCAATTTTGATAGTAATTTTGTCACTCAATGCATTCAAGATTTAAAAACAATCTAAATAAGGACTTCCAATAGGGTCACAAAACACACACAACAAAGAAGAAATAATACTCATGGCAAAGAAAAACCACTTCAAAAAAGTACTTAGTTTAGTTAATTAGACAAACACTTTAGTATACATTGATAGTAACTTTCCTAATATAAATGTTGGGTGGTTTTATGGACAACTTGAGGGATTTTAAGGGGATGAAATGATGGTTGTAACAGTAGTTACAACGGCAGCAACAACCTTAAACAACTTCAGAATTTTTTCACTTAGAACAATAGCAAAAGGAAGACTAAGGCCTTTGGATGATAGTACCTAGGCTAGTGCAAATTTATTGGTTAGTTTTTAGAGGTTAGTATGTTGACTAGGGATGTAAAATAAAGGTTGTAACAGAAATTATAGCAAAGAAAGCAATATGGTTGTTATTGTTAGTGAGAGTTTCAACAAGATAGTTTGAAAGTTTGTTTGATCACATTCATCCACAAGAGTATAGGAATCAATGCCTTTTAGGGGCTTATGGTGTCAATAATAGTAACAATATGACTTTAAGTAATAAAATAATGATACATTATTTATCTATGGAAGAGATAGATGCAAGAGGTGTTGGCACTCTGTCTCGAAAGACTGTATATTTATGGGATGTTTTGTTAGAGAGAAAACTCTGCCCTACCATACCTTCCTTCCTTAGCTTCTTTGAAAGACAATTAATTATGATTTAGGAATTAAATTACTAGAGAGATATCAATTTTGTGGGGATCTAAATAATTACCCCCAAAAAATGTATAATTTGCAAGATCAAGCTAGTAGAAGAGTCATATGGAGAAAGAAGCATTTGTTGTTTCCTCCCCTAGAGTTTAAACAAGTAAATGTCATAATCTTAGACATGAAACAAGTAAACTCACCATAAATATCTATAGCACATGAATAAAAAATGCAGATTTTCCACTTACTTCACCAAGAATAATCAAGTAAAACCCTAGTTGAAGACCATTCCACCATGAAAAATGCCAAAATACACCATGCTATCCCAAGAGGTGCCATCAGCTATTTCAGCCAATGACGCTTAAAGAGGGTGAAAATTTCACACCACCAATTGTGTGTGATGAGTTCTCCTCCAAATGAATGTCAATTTATGTCTATTTATAACAAAAATTTTGACCTTTAATTATTTTAGGTCTAAATATCATGGTCGACCTGGCCAGTTTACTTCCGAAATTACATTTTACCAAAATAAATTCAATTTGCATCTAAATAGGCCTCCAAAGGTTATTTCATTCCCTCCTAGGGTGACTTTGGGCATCAACTGTGGAGGTTAAGCAACGGGATGAAACGTTAGGCCTCCAAACGACTAAAATTTCCCCACATGTGCCAATAGCCCTGCTGAATGCCCCCAGAAGGACAACCCAAATCGGCTGTGTGACGCCTAGGGTTGCAGAGGTGACGCCCAAGGCCTCCCAAGGCTAATCTTAAGGTGGGAGGAGCATGAGACCTTAGGTCCAGGTCTTCCATAGTGCCCCCAAAGGAAACATCCTTCCTTCATTTGGTGCAACCTCCAATCTCTTCTTACCCCTATTGGGTTTCAACATCCATCTATGGGCTTTGAGCCCCGCGAAGGTTTGAGCTAATCATTCCTTTATGTGTACCTATCCACCAAGAAAGGTCCCGTAGAAAAAACAAGTATTCCCTCCATGGGTTCATAAATCACAAGGATCATAGCATGTAAATCACATCTAATAATTAAATTAATTCTAAACATGTGTATCAAACCCCCTTTAACCCCAAAAATGCTCAAAGACGCATTTGACAAAGGTCATTTTTGGAGAGGGTCTCTCAGGGTGTCCTATTGGGCTAACGTTTTTTAATTTTGGGGTGTTTCCCATGTGGAGCCTAGTCCAAGTCATGTAAGTGTACAAGGTGGCACGGGCAACATTTGGGAATGGGGTGCATGTGACAACAGGAAATGTAAGTCTCACCCATGGGTGCCTTTGTGGAGTGTGAGATGCACCTTGTCATGATTCAATTGTTTCCTAGCCCATTCATTTCCATTTATTATTAGCTTTATTTCTTTGATCTTTTTCCTTTTGTGCTTCAAGGGAAAATTTGAGGGCCACCGCTAAGAACCAAATCAATACAAAATCACCACAATAGATATAGAAGAACAATATATGAAAACACAACTTTATTATATCAAACTCCTGAGGTAGGGCAACACCATACAATGGATCCTATGGAAGGGATCCTCTCCCTGCTTCACTTGCTTCTTTGAGGGGGCATCCTCCCATTGAGATACCGCCTCCAAATACACTAATTATCTTCATGTCTCATTACATTGCTTGAACCCTTTATATAGTGCTACTAATCACCTAAGCCCTAGAGGAGTAAACTTCTAGAAGTAGAACCGCCTAAGAAGTCCTCTCTTACATTTATTATATCTAACTACCCATTTATTATATCTAACTACCATAGTGGTCCTTATTTAATAATATAGTGGACCTAGTCCACCTTACATTGAATGACCTCCACTATTATCACTCATGGCCCCTCTGGCCCCCCACTACCTCTAGCTACCTTACATTCCATCCCCCTTATGAAAGTGTTGTCCCTAACGCTTGATGTACAACCATATACCAAGGTCCCATGGATACTTGTGGACCATAATGCCGGGTGAAGACCCAAGAACCAAGGTCCCATGTAGAAAGGGAAATCCACCATGCTGAAGTAGTCCAACCACCATTGTGCTTCCAGTCCCATGTCCAAGTGCTCATGTGAACTCCCCTCGCGGAAGATTTTGGAACCTAATAACCAACTCCAAATGATGCTCCAAAGATCCACACCTATCATGTGGATCCAAATAAGAAGATCCATCCACATAGTGGAAAAGGGTCATAGTATAATATAGAAGGAATAATACCACCGTAGAATATGTAGACTGAACATGGGTAACTAGCTCCTGATGTGGGATTACTGATTTTCTCTACGTAAGGTGGAGTAGAGGATCAAATAAAATATGAAAGTGGTTGTCATCCCAGTAAATGACAACTATCCATATACTCACCATCACAATCCTTCTCAAAATCATACCAAGCATATATTTTTGATTATATTCATCCCTAGGCCTCCATAAGAAATCTCTTGCATGTTATCCAATGAATCTTGAATACTGGCCTAAAAACTACCATTGAGGCCGTATGAGGTTGTTTAGAGGCTATGTACAAATGTATCCACCGGCCATCCAATGTAGGGAAACAATTGGGCTTTGAATGATTCAAGAATTTCTTTCAGGTTTTGAGAAGAAATATCCATCTGAGCACCCTATGAAATCTTCGGTCCTGCAACTGTCACGAAAAAACTCAAAAAATAGACCCAATAAGTTTCAGCAAAAAATCACGGCTTTTTCTGGAAAAACCCTAAAACACTATTGAAGTTAAAATGCTCATAACTTCACTTCCCGGACTCCGTTTTGGCTGATATTTTTTTTGAAATTGGGTGAAATTGTGAGAGGAACGCAGATATGTAATTTAGTTGGGCAAATTCAGCCTCCATATGCTACATAAATAAAATAAAAAATCTCGTCACTGTCCGCGGAAAAAATCCTGAAAATTTGCAGATTTTTAAACTTCAATATCTTGACTTCCCGGACTCTGTTTCGGACGATTGTTTTTTTCAACTTGGGTGTTTTTATGAGATAAAATCAGATATATAACCCTTTTCTACAAATTTTTCACAAAAATATATCAAAAACTTTGATAATTTCGCGGCCCTCTTTTTTTTTTCTCCGAAAAAAAAAATCTGCAAAAATAAAAAATATTTGCCCACAATGTTTGCCCAAGGAAAGTGCTCTAATACCACTTATTAAGAACCAAATACTGAATACAAAATCACCACAACAGATATAGAAGAACAATATAGAAAAACACAACTTTATTATATCAAACCCTTGAGGTAGGGCAACACCATACAATGGATCCTATTATGGAAGGGATCCTCCCCTGTTCACTTGCCTCTTTGAGGGGGCATCCTCCTATCAAGATACCGCTCCAAATACACTAATTATCTTCATGTCTCATTAAATTGCTTGAACCCCTTTATATAGTGCTACCATCACCTAAGAACATTCTAGAGGAGTAATCTTCTAGAAGTAGAACCTTCTAATAAGTCCTCTTACATTTATTATATCTAACTACCCATTTATTATATCTAACTACCATAGTGGTCCTTATTTAATAATATAGTGGACCTAGTCCACCTTACATTGAATGACTTCCACTATTATCACTATGGGCCCTCTGGGGCCCCCCACTACCTCTCTAGCTACCTTACAGCCACTGTCCTGGCTTGATGACCAGAGGTGACAACGTTATCCACAAACATTTCACGGAAATGAGAAGGTTGGATCGTAATGAGACCTCCTTTATCTTGGTTATGCCACCAAGAGCCACTACCCTGGTTTGGTGACCAAATAGGTGGTAATGGAATACCATGCCCATGGTCATAATAGGTTGGCTCGTGACGAGACCTCCTATCCATCAACTAGTACCTTGAGTGTTTATGTTATCTTATGGGTCCTTTTTTTTTATTGAGAAGCCTTTCACTGCTTTCTCGGGGATCCCTGGGAAAACCATCTCGAAGGTTTCAAAATTGGCTTTTTACTCTTGCTAGATAATTTTACCCTCTGGGCCTTTAGCCCCTTCTTCCCACGAAGTAATATACAACCCTTCATAGTGTAGCCAATCCCAATGCCCAAAAAGGAAAGGGGAGATGGAAGGAATAAATATGGAAAGTGGTAAGTATGGGGGTAACGGACGATGACTCTTCAAAGATCCACCCAATAGCAACCCATCCTAAAGGGAAATCAACTTACTAGGGCACTGTGTCACCCTTCCAGGTTTGAACGAGGAAAAGAGCATAATTTCCAAGCAAACGTCATGAAATGAAGAAGGATTCAATAAAACATGTTCAAGTGATTGAAAAATTAGAGTGATACATACCATGATACCCGGACTCATTACCTCATGTAGCAAGACTCGTTGCTACTTCAAGACCAGGCTAGTGTGATGGATACTGTTGTTGGTGATATGTGGACTGCACTGAAGAAAAGAGGGGCCCTCCGGGGCCATTCCTAAGTCATTTAGCTCTTAGTAATCCATGTCTAGGACCTGTGGGCCTCGAGACATTATCTCCTTAGTTATCCCTAGGCTAGGTGATAACATATAGCTCCAACTCGGGGACATGCACTCATCGTAGAGTGCAAGAGAACCTCAACATATCTGGTATGACCTGTGCTTTCTAAATCTCAACAAAAGATATTAGTAATCCTTAGGGTGGTGATATCACCCCTCGTCCATATATAAGAAAATAAACAAATAACAACATTTATAGTCTAGCATATGATTATGAGCATACATATATACATAATGAAACAAGACAACATGAAAACTGCAACTACAACTATGTTAACATGATATGCAATGTTATGTGCAATGGATGAAAATGCTTACCTATCCTAACTTACCTATACTTACCTATGAAGTCATTTTTCTGCCCCATGATGGGGTTTGAGGAGGCTTCCACTAACTAGTTATGGATATTTTATTCCTTCAAGCGTAGATAAATAGTAGGCATTGTTTCCTGAATTCTTTTTTATTCTAAAGGGTCCAAGACAAAATTGTGCACTCCCTTTAACATTTTTAGAATCACCCTTCTTAGTGTCCCACATCCATATTGTGTCTCCCTCTTTATACTCTTTTGCTTCAAAATTCGTTGTTCACTATATCACCCTGGTGTATTCTCTTGAGGGAGGAGGGTGGGATTCAATTGTAAGAGATTCTTGTTGGCTTGGTTTAATCAATATATCATTATCCCCCTTTTTTTGTAGTTTGACAAAGCCAACTTATTTAACCTTATATTTATCTAGGAGTTGTTGATACTCTTGTTTCTTTGTCCATTGTATCTCATCAAAATCCTCCTTTGTGGTGAAAGGAAAATCCTTTGAAGGAAATGTAGGAAGACTTTCCTTAATTGTTTCAAGTGTTTCACTAATCTTAGTATCATTTTCAATCTCTTGTACATGATCCTTGGCCATTGGCATGTTTGGAAGGAATGAAATCATCCCATCCTTCATATGCATGTTGATATAAGTTAAATCCATCTCTAGTGTGCCACCCAACATTGCAGTGAACTCCCTGGACAAAAGCATGCCGAATACATTAGGTACATCTACCACCACAACATCCATATGGATCACCCTCTCAGGATATTTACCAAGGTGTACCTCAACGTTCTCAACTACCCCATGGATAGGTATGGCCCTAGATTCAAAACCACACACATTTTTATAAGGCCATGTAGTATTTAGGCCTAGTTGCTCCAAAACTTTTAAAGACATCATGTTGGAACCTGCTCATGAGTCAAGCATACATTTGTTGAGGAATTTTTTATTTACTAGCAATGAAATAAAGAAAGGTGGGTTCCCATCGTATTGAACCCTAAAAGGATATGCTTGTAGAGTAATAGGAGGGTCTATTGGTTCATCCAACACATTGAAGAACTTCTCAAACCTTTCTTTCATACACGAAACCTTGATAATTTCCTTCAATGGTATGGTTACATGCATTTTAGCCAATGCGCCTTCCAAGTCAAACTTTAATTCAACCTTGTTATCTTTAGAAGATGTCTTAGGAAGGAGTGTTGGAATGTTTACAAGAAGAGCGTGCTTTTCAGTGATGGCAAGAACAGGAGCAACGATGGCATGTCTACAGGCAAGAACAACAGCAACGATAGCATGCTTACAGTTATTGATGGCAAGAACAACAACGACGAAGGTATGGTTACAGGAAAGAATAGTAGCGACGTTGGCAAGTTTACAGTTGGGAAACAACAATGGAAAATAGGAAGGAAAGGAAGATTAGTAGTGATGATGGCATGGAAAGATCAGAAGTGTAACAATGAAGAGCAACAGTGATCGTTGGATCCCATTCAGAATTCTCGATGACCGTCAGATCTGAATCCAGACAGGAGGAGCACAAAGATGGAGGACAGATCTCGGGTGTTAGATCCGAGTGCAGGGTCTAACCATCGTTGGATCCAGGAGAACCTACACATTCTTTAAAGTGCTTGGAGAAACGGGCTTACAAAATCCCAAAAGCAGGAGGACCGTCCATCTTTGGGCAGGACACGTGGTCACAGATCAACATTTCGCTGACTGGAAAATAAAAGGAAGGAGGTTCCCTAACCTTTCGAAATCAAAAAATGTGAAACCACGATTTAATCTGAGTTGTTGAGCAAAGGGAGATCGTGGACCGTTGATCTGACTCCATTTTGGAGTTTTGGATACCAGGAGTTGGAGGTGTCAAGGACACTCACGACAAGAATGATGAAATCATGAAATGTGAAACGCCGAAATACCTTCAGATCATTTCGGGGTTTGTGACTTGGAGTGTTGAAACACTTCATCATAGAAATGTCGAAACACCAAAATGAAAAACACTGAAATACCTTCAGATCATTTCAGGGTTCGTGACTTGGAGTGTCGCAACACTTCATCACAGAAATGCCAAAATGACGAAATGCGAAATGCTGAAATACCTTCTGATCATTTCGGGGTTTGTGACTTGGAGTGTCGAAACACTTCATCACAGAAATGTCGAAACGCCGAAATGCGTTTTCAAATAAGGTTGTGGTCACAGCCAGTGGTCACATCTACCGAAGATGGAGGAAAGAGATAGTGCAACCAAGCTCCATTTCAGTGATCGCAACTTGGAGTGTCGAGACCCTTCATCATAGGAATGCCGAAATGTGAAATTTCGAAAGAGCTTTATGGATAAGCGCTTGGTCACCACCGGTGGTCACATTGTCAAAGAGTTGTAGAGAAGATCTTGAAGAGACAAGCTCCATTTCGGAGTTTGGTACATGGAGAGTCGAGACGACTCTTCACAGAATCCCCAAAACACGAAATGTGAAATGTGTGTTTAGAATTGGCCCCTGGTCATAACCTATGGTCACATCGATGAAGTCTCAAGGGAGGAGCTAGCATGAAGCTAATCTCCATTTCAAAGATCGCGACTTGGAGAGTCAAGATGCCTCACAACAGGAATTGTCAAAATGTGAATCGTGAAAGCTCCTTCTGAACAGGAATGTGGTCACCGTCTAAGGCCACATGTGAAAGGAAAGGTGAAAGGTGCCAAAGGCATAAGGCTCAAGAGGTTCACAATGTAACTTCCAGAAACCACTGATTGTTTCTGCACAGGAAAATCAAAGAGGCCTCAGTGTGATTGCCAGTTGAGCTGAAGAGTCTCAAGGCATCTGTCAGTGGAATGAAGACTGTTCATAGAGGCGATTGACAGATGGAAGAGAGTTGAAGCTTGTAACTGCAACAGAGAGGATGAGCTCGACTATGATAGAGAAGACGAAGAGTCTCAACTGCTAGATAGGCTAAGGAATCTCAGCATAACACCCAGTGATGATGAACACATGGGGATAACCACCAGAAAAGTTGAGGAATTGCCATGATGATCAGGAAGAGGACTTGACACGAGGAGAACATGCAGAATAGAGAGAGTGTGTTGATGCTCGAGGGAGTGAAGCGGTGGCAATGTGGAGTGGCAGTGAATATCCTGATGTGGAGAACAATGGCGCGGGGAGAGCATGCAGAAGGATTGCACATATAGCATGCACAAGGTGCACAGAGACTTGAGAAAGGAGAACAAAGAAGAGATGAGTGATGTTGTTGAGAGGGATTTAGGCGTGTAGAAGGAGGCAGTGTGTAGTAGCTGAAATACACAGAAGAGGAATGGTGCATTGAATGGACACGGTGCACAGAGCATAAAAGGCAGAAGAACAGAAAGCGCAAGGCATGTGTGCAGGAAGATAGTGAGGTAGACAAAGCAGGGCAGTGTAGCAGAACAGTGATGAGACTGGTAGGCCATTGATGAACATTATATCACTGTAATAAGTTTCAGTGGCAAAGATTGATATTTCAGGGTGGTTGGGAGGTGCTAGGGAGGACTGTTGTCCTCAGAGGTTCAAGTGGGTGCTTGAACACAGGGAGTTGTAGCTTCCATCTGGTTGCATCAAGAGAAACTAGGGTGGTAGGGTGGTGCAAGGGAGAGCATTGGTTCTCTGATATACAGGTCGGTGCCTGTGTCTACATTACTCTGAGTCGGTGCAATGGCGGAAGTTAGTGCTTCCCATCCAGGTTTGAGATTCTTCAGAACTCTTAGGAGACGGTGCGCTTCCATCCGGTTGGTGCCTAGAACTCTTAGGAGTTATTGCTTCCATCTAGTTGGTGCTGGGAACTCTTTAGAGAGTTGGTGCTTCCATCTAGTTGTTGATGGAACTCTTAGAGATTTGAATTGTTTCCATCCACTTGGTGTTGGAACTCTTAGGAGTAGGTACTTCCCTTCTAGTGGGTGCTAGAGAATCGAGATTTGGTACTCGGTATGACTTACAAAACAAAGGTTGTAGCCTCATTGTGAGTCGGTGCTCATAAGAATGAAAATGTACGAGAATGTGAATTACTTATCGTATAAAGAAAGAAGGTTTACCCTTTATGTTTTTCCCTCAAAGGAAATATTTGTCATTATTCCTTATGTGTGAATGATGCTAAATGTTCCTATTGCCGCTACGCATTATTGTGATCATCATTGAGAGTCTGTAATGAATTTAAAATGAGCATAATTGTTTAAATTTCATTGGCGATTCACCACCACCGTAGATCCAACCCACTCTGGGGTAGATCCTAGAGCTTAAACATGTCAATCCACAGAGAATTAAACCAATAAGACCCCTCTATTCAATGGAACTAGAGCTTTCTCTGAAGTTAGAATGAGAACCAATGGATTTAGGTCTGTGAGGTCACAGGATGTGGTAGATACGGTTATACAAGCCAGTTGTACTAGCTAATAAGGATGACAAACTAGAATTCGACTTCAACTCTAAAGACATAGATGATATCTTGAGTGGAAACTACTGATAGAATTTGTAAAATTTGCTCATTTAGAAACTACACCAAAAAGGGAAATGTGGGACAAACTCATTGAGTTATGAAGGGTAATGAGAATTAAAAGATGCCAAACTTCAAACCTACACAGTGCAGTTTGAAAAGCTTCTGAGATGAAAAGAATATGAAACCATTGGGAAGTATACCGGGAATTGAAGAACTAAGTAAATGCAATGAAAGCACTTGGTGAGAAAGGCTGCAGGGAACCCTCTTTAGTTCAAAATTTTTGAGATATACTTGGAGATAGGTTCCAACCAAAGGTCCTACAGTTATAGAAAGAACAATGATATAAAGGTTGGCTTTGATCAACTTCTAGGAGCGTTATTTTATATAGAGCTAAAAGGGATAGTTATAGATAAACCCACCTCTAGAAAAAACATCATTTAAAGCAGATAAAATAGAAAATTCTAAGCTGATGAAGTGAAGAAAATTCGATAAGAGACTAAAGAAAGGATCAGGGCATTTTAAGGTAAGTTTCCCTTAAAATGTTTCTGGCTTGTGGTAAGATAGGTCATTTTACAAATAAATTTCCACACAAGAAACATGATGCGGAACTCGAAGTGAAAAGAGTTCAAACCTAAGAGTTGGCAAAGAAAAGTTTATGTGTATGATGGTAACTCTTGGAGGAACATAGATAGTGAATCCCTTGGTGAGATAAGGACAATGATTTCATGCTTATGACCAAGATGATTATGATAATAAAAATCCGCGGAAGGGGAGGCTAATGAAGAAGAAGTTGTGGTTGATATGGAAGGAGGCAGTCGGTGCTTGGAAGAGATTGGCAGATTTCAATTAAGAAAAGGAAAACAAAAACAATTGTTGATACAGGTTGAGAAAGATAGTAAACAACTTGATGGAGACTTTGCCTTACTAAAAGTGGGATTAGAAGAGGCAAAAAAAATAAAAAAAAAAAAAAAAAAAAAAAATTATCAGAAAAGAAGGCAAGCTATAAAAGCTTTGGAAGAAGAAGTAGTAGAAACACGGAAAGAGTTGGAGAAGTTTCAAAGCCTTGTATCATCAGAGTCTATCAAGTATCAAAACCTTAGAAGGATTAGCCACCATTACAGATAAAATAAAGGAATCCAAAGTTGAAAGCAGGTTTGGAGTTCTGAAAGAGGGATCAAGTAGTGGTCATCAAAGAAACAAAGACTTCATCAAAGTTTGTCAAATCTACAGCCAATGACAAAATCAAACTTGCAGTAGCAAAGGAAGATAATCAGCCCGAGGAGGGAGTAAAGAAAAAGTTACTGAAATGAATCTATGGAGACAAAGGAAATAATACACTCCTGCTCCAAAGAATCATGGGTATGGAAGAATAAAATTTTCTCAAAGAGACAACCATTTCCAGGTACAAAATTTTTATGGATATTGTTTCTCTTGTTCTAGCTTTGGTCACAAAGTTGTAAATTATTCCTTAAGACTTAGACAGGCAATTAAGATTTCAAAGGAATAAATATTTTCCCACAACAAAGAATGATACGATGACAACAAACCATACAGTTACAAATTGCCAAATTAAGTCTAGAGACAATACTGGCCCGAGGAGGTCAAGAAATGTCATGATCCAATGGTAGACAATGACTGCAACAATAACACGACCACAATGAGCAATGAGATTAGTACTATATATTTGTCACAACTTTGGCCACAAAGCTGAAAACTACCACTTGAAGAATTACAAATCAAATCCAAGGATAAAGTTCTTAGATAGAAATGCTAGCACATGGAAAAGAAAGATAATAGTGAAAAATGTGGTCTAGCACTTTCAACTCAAAAAAAAAAGGCCTACAGGAATATAGGCAGGTGGATGTTAAAAGCACATGACCGGAGACAAGGATAAGCTTTTGTCCATAAGTAAAGCAAAACAAGAAATGTGATCCTTTGTAAATGATGAACGAGGTAAAATCAAGGATAGAGGGATGGTGAGTTTGAGTAATGACAAAGGAGATGTCCAGTGCGTTCTGCTTGTGGATGATATGAAACACAATTTTCTTAATACAAGTCAAAAATGTGACAGAGGCAGTGAATAGGTGTTCACGTCCAAAGAGTGAAAGGTAAATGTAAACTCGGGACAAGAGGTGAATAAAGGCATAAGGACAATTAGCCAGTGTTGATATTAGATACTCCTCTGCAAGTAAAGAAGAAAACACATATACAATAAAAGAATGTTGGTTAGCATCCCATGGAAGAAGTAGAAGAAAGAATCATGTCATAAGATGGAAGTGAAGTTTTGAAGGTTGATAAGTCAAACACCCAAATAAATCTCTTTAAAAGCGACTCCATGACCCTAAGGCAAGCTCTTGGATGAAAATTGAGAGATCGCAAATGACAAATCTGGTGTGGATACAACAAGGAAGAAATGATTACTCCTAAGAAACCTAATACAAGTCCTTCATCTGTGAAAAAAGAAAAGAAGGTATGAGAATGGTTGTAGCAGTTTTTTCTTGTGATTGAATATAGTCATAAAAGCCTTGGATTGTATACATCATGGAGAAAAATGAAAATTACTGATATGGGAATGCGATGAAATCAATGGGGAGATCAAAGGGGTTGTTGAAAAGTATGAGCTACAATTACGTGGTGTGTCCAGTAGGACAACAACAACATTTTGTTTTACAAAATGATATACATGACATCACAGTAGAGATAACAAGAGGAAATACCTTTTCATGGAAAGCTAACCTTTTAGGAACAAAGGGGAAAATAGTCATAAGTAGAGATACTTGATGTGAGAGTCGTAGTTATGACAAAGAAAAGGTTGATAAGAAGAGGTCAGTAAGAGGTGAAATGTTGGTATTCTGAGAGGAATCCCCAGTATTTGAAGATGAAGCAGTCAAGAATCGAGAAGGAAGACTCCTAGGTTTGAATACAAATATTACGCAAGACTCAAATAAGAAGAAAATCCATCATGTCGAGGGGGAGTTTGTATTTGGTTGAATACTCGATACCTCTTAAACATCTGCTGCAACAGCTTCGAGGGGAGCGTGTTTTCTTTTGACATTGATGTCAAAGGGGTAGAAAAGGAGTGGTATGGACCCGATGCTATAGTTGGAGGTCCAAGCAGTACTAAGCATAACCGTTGAGGGTTTCCATCAATGCAAAGGGGAAGATTGTTAGCATGTTTTAAAGAAGAAGCGTGCACTTGTCATTGATGTAAGAGCGGCAACAACAATGGCATGTCTACAGGGAAGAACAACAACAATGATAGCATGCTTACAGGTATTGATGGAAAGAACAACGACAAAGGTATGTTTATAGGAAAGAATAGTAGTGGCGTTGGCAGGTTTACACGGTTAGGGAGACAACAATGGAAAATAGACAAGAAAGGAAGATTAGCACCAATGATGGCATGGAAATATGAAGTGCCAACAATGAGAAAGCGGTGATCGTTGGATCCCATTGAAATTCCCGATGGCCATTGATCACGAATCAGGGCGGGAGGGCCTTAAAGATGGAGGAGCCGAGATCTTGAGTGTTAGATCCGAAGCGCGGGGGTAGACCATGCGTTGGATCGAGGAAGAACACATGTTCTTTAAGTGCTAGAGGCGGGCTTACAATGTCTCGAAAGTAGGAGGACCATCTATCTTCGGGCAGGACACGTGTTCACAGATCAACATTTCGTTGGTAAATTCAAAGGAGGAGGTGCCCTAACCTTTCGAAATCATGAAATGTGAAACCGCGATTTAATGCGAGTCGTTGATCAAGGAAGTCGTGGGCGTTGATGCGACTCATTTTGGAGTTTTGGATACCGGGGAGTTGGAGGTGTCAAGGACATTCAAGAAAAGAATGATGAAGTCATTAATCACAGCTTGTGAAATACCTTCAAATCATTTAGGGGTTCCTGACTTGGAGTGTTGAAACACTCATCACATAAATGCAACGTCGAAATAGAAACAAATACCGGATCATTTTGGGGTTCCTTGACTTGGAGTGTGAAACACTTTATCACGAAATGCCGAAATGCCAAAATCACGAAATGCGAAATACCTTGAGATCATTTCCGGGGTTGTGACTTAAGAGTGTGAAACGCTTCATCCACCAATGTCGAAACCGCAAAATCGTTCCGTTTGAATAAAGCGTAGGCACAACCGATTGGTCACATCTCTGGAGGAAGATGGAGGAAGGCTAGATTGCAACCAAGCTCCATTTGATTGTCGCAACTTGGAGTGTCGAGATCCTTCATCCTTAGAGATACCAAAATGAGAAATTAGAAAGTGATTTATGGATAAGTGCTTGGTCAAAACCATGGGCACATGCGTGAAGAGTTGTAGAGAAGAGCTTGAAGAGACAAAGCTCCATTTGAAATTATGGGACATGGAGAGTCGAGACTGCTCTTCTGAGATCTAAAACATGAAATGTGAAATGTGTGCTCAAAATTGGCCCCTGGTCACAACCTATGGTCACATCCGTGAAGGCTCAAGGGAGGAGCTAGCACAAAGCTAATCTCCATTTTGGAGATCCGCGACTTGGAAGTCGAGATGCCTCCTAGCAGAGGTGTCAAAATGCTGAATCATGAAAGCCTTTTGAACAATACGTGTAATGGTCACAGCCTTGAGGCCACATGTGAAAGGGGAAAGGTGAAATGTGCCAAAGGAATAGGCTCAAAGAGGTTCCTGAAATGTAAAGCTGCCGAGGGAAACCACTAATTGTTTTACTGAGGAAAATCAAAGAGACCTGTTGATTAGCGGTTTCCAGGATGAAATTTGAGAAGAATCTCAAGGAATCTTCTGGTGGAATGAAGATTGTTCATAGAGTCGATTGACATATGGAAGAGCATTGAACTTCTAAGCTGTGAAAGGAAGAGCTCAACTATGATAGAGAAGATGAAGAGTCTCAACTACTATATAGGATAAGGAATCTCAGGCTATAACACCTAGTGATGATGAACACATGGGGATATGCCGGAAAAGAGATGAGAGTCTCCATGATGGTGGGAGGAGGACTGGACAAAGGAGAACATGCAGAATAGAGAGAGTGTGTTGATGCTTGAGGGGTGAAGCGATGGCAATGTGGAGTGGTAGTGAATATCCCGATGTGAGAACAATGGCATGGGGAGAGCATGCAGAAGGATTGAGCATATAGCATGCACAAGGTGCAGAGACTTGAGGAAGGAGAAGAAAGAAGAGAGATAGGTGTTGTTTTTTAGGAGGGATTTAGAGTGTAGAAGGAGGTAGTGTGCAGCAATTGAAATACATAGAATAGGAATGGTGCATTGAATGGACATGGCACATGGAGCATAAAAGGCAGAAGAACAAAAGTTAAAGGCATGTGCGGGAAGGCGATTGAGAGGCTGACAGGCGGCCGATTAGCAGAAACGATGATGAGATTGGTAGTATTGTTGAACATTATATCATTTTAATAAGTTTCAATAGCAAAGATGGATATTTCAGGTTGGTTGGGAGGATCTAGGGAGGAATTGTGTCCTCAAAGGTTCAAGTGGAGTCTTGAGACACGAGGGGTTGTAACTTCCAATAAGTTTGACCCGAGAGAAACCAAGTGGTAGGGTAGTTACAGGGGAGAACATTGGTTCTACCACGATACTCTGAGTTGAATTACCTATATGGCCCCGGAAGTTGGTGCTTCCATCCGGTTGGTGTTGGAACTCTTAGAATTTGGTTGCTTCCATCCAGGTTGGTGTTGGAACTCTTAGGTGATACTTCCCTTCTAGTGGGTGCTAGAGAATCCCGGGAGTTGGAGGTACTCTGACAAATACTTGATTTCAAAACAAGAAGGTTGTAGCCTCATTATGAGTTAGTTCTCCATAAGTATGATAATGTACATAATGTAAATATTATATATATAAAGAAGGTTTTACTTCACTTAGGTTTCCCTCGGAAATATCGTCTGTGTATCTCATATGTGTGAATGATGTTGAATGTTCTAATGCTTTACTTCCATTATTGTGATCATCGTGGGGATTACTGTAATGAATTTAAAATGACATAATTGTTTAAGATGCGGTAACAACTAGATTAGCCCCTCCTGGGTTGTCCAACAGAATTATGTTCATAGGTAGAGGTTTTGGTTGTGAAGTTGTAGGTCTTGTAGAGGGAGGTTGGTTCATTGGTTGTGAAGTTGTAGGTCTTGTAGAGGGTGGTTGGTTCATTCGCTTTTTCCTAGTATAACTTGGAATTATTTCTTTTTCAACTTCTCTCTTGACTCTTGTTCAATGCTATTGATGACCTCCATCCTAGCATTCACAGCTGCCTTCGTTATGCCTTCTTCATGTTCTTCATATGTGATACTAAGGAAATATTGTGGTTCTTCAATGGTATGGTTTATAACGTTGACTTGATCATGATCCCCATTGTTCAAAGGGAATTAATGCTCCCAATGTGATTCTTTGCATTGGAAACACCATGGGATCTCCTCTACCACGTTTTTGTGGGATAACGTATTAGGAACCTCTTGATTGTTCTTGGGATTGAAACCTTGACCTCCCCTTTGGAATTTACCTTTATAAGGAGGTCTAGGGGCTTGTTGTTGGGCTCCTTCTAGGTTTAAAATCCTATTCATCATTAGCTCTTGGGGTCCTACCATGCCATCTACAGTCAATTGTAGCCTTGTCAAGCTAGCGCCAATATCTGAGACAACCTTGGCATTGTGAACTACTTTGGGTTTAGCATCCATCTTGACTCTCAGGATGGAAAAGGTTTCTACCTTGGATGATGATAGGTTATTTTCAATATCCATAGCCATCTCATGGGATTCTTTATTGGTTTTAGGACATTTTTCTCTGATAAGGAAACCCATTTGTCATGTAAAGGCCTTGGTGTAAAGAAAGAGAAGAAATTTGTTTGAAGGGTGATGGCTTGTTGGGATCTCTTGTAGTAGCCTCTTAAACTTATCATGGAATTCCCTAATAGTTTCATTCTCAAATTTTATAATTTTTTTAAGCCTTGTTAGTAACATGTTGGGGTCTTCCTTGACACTCCATATTTTGAGGAATTTTTCTTCTAATTTATCCATAGATGTAATACTAGCATCAGGAAGATCGTTATACCATATTCTAGCGCTATCATAGAGGGTAACAGAGAACAATTTCATTGCCAAATATTCATCACCATCACTGATGGGATGAAGTTGGAAAAAGGCCCATAAATTACTCATATGGTCCTTAGCGATGACTACATCATTACTAGTGAACTTAGGCAACTTTTTTTCATACCTGGGGGGCATTTGTCAAGGGTATCCTGGAATGCATGTCATGTCTAACGACTTAAAAAGTTTTCATGTCCATTGCTTTTAGTTATTATCCTGATTCATATTATGGGTCTAATTTTTAGCATTAGACATTGTGATTATGGGAATATTACCTCCAAACAGTGATTTTACTATAGGAGAGTTTTGGGGAGGCTTTCTTCTGTAAGATTTTGGAGGATTGGTGTATCTCCCTAAACTTTGTGGAGTCGCCTGATAATTGTTTTTAAGATAACCAAAGGGATGAGGGAATCACCCTCAGTGGAGTCATCAGGTAAGATTTGGGAAAAAAAAAATAGGATTTGGATGAAGGCTTACCGAAAAATGTCGTTCAAGGATAATTGAATCGATGCTCCCTGGAAACAACGCCGAAAATGTTATCACACAATCTGTACTTTCCCAAATCCTAAAGGAAAGTAGGCCTAGATTGACGTAACATGGAGGTAGTCCTATCACTGTCACCTCAATAGGATACCTCTTTCGATTTAGTAGGAGAAGAAACTCACTCCAAGGGATACGTTGCAAGACCTAGTTGGTTGATGAAGGGTAAAAAGACCAAGTAAAACCCACCCCTCTCTCTAGGTCACTCAAGGAAAGAAATCACTTGGTAAAGTTTTAAAGGGGGGAAAGGAAAAGGAAATGAATGGTACCTTACCATTACCAATGAAACAACAAACGTTAGAAGCAATCAATGATATCGATGTTTCAAATTAGTGACTTCAATATAGAAATATGCTACTAAAACATTAAAAGATAAAATGTATAGAAGCAACAATATATCCAAAAATTGCAAGCTATGATGACAAAAATGATATAAATACTTTGCAATATTGATAGTACTTTGTCACTCACGATTTCAATATTTAAAACAAGTCAATAAGTGACTTCAATAGGCTGTCAAAACACTTGCAACAACAGTAAAATAATAATTATGACAGCAGCAAAACCACTTCAGAAAAGTACTTAGTTTAGGCAATTAGACAAACACTTTAGTATATATTGATAGTAACTTACCCAATACAAATGTTGGGTGGTTTTATGGACAGTTTAAGGGTTTTTAATGGGCTGAAATTATGGTTGTAATAATAGTTGCAATAGTAGCAACAACCTTAAACAACTTCAGAATTTTGCACTTAGAACAATAACAAACGGAAGACTAGAGCCTTGGGATGATAGCACCTAGGCTAGTGCAAATTTTTGGGTTAGTTTTAGAGGTCAGTATGCTGACTAGGGATGTAAAATAAAGGTTATAAGAGAAATTATAGTAGTAGCGGCATGGTTGTTAGTGTTAGTGAGAGATTCAAGAAGATAGTTTGAAAGTATGCTTGATCTCAGTCATCCACAAGAGTATATAAATCAATGCCTTTTAGGGGCTTATGGATTCAATAATAGTAACAATATGACTTGGGAAATAAAATAATGGTAATATTTATCTAAGGGAAGAGGTAGATGCAACAGGTGTTGGCACTTCAAGGCCTCAAGCATCTAGATATTTAAGGGAGGTTTTGCTAGAGAGTAGGCACTTCTAGGCCCTAACATACCTTCCTTCCTTATCTCTTTTGAAAGACAAGTAATTGGTGATTTAGAATGAAATTACTAGAGATATAGCACTTTAGGGCTCTAATAATTACTCCCCAAAAAATGTATAATTGGCAAGATCAAGCTAGTAGAAGAGTTATATGGAGAAAGAAGCATTTGTTGTTTCTCCCCTAGGGTTTAAACAAGAAATTTGATAATCTTAGACATGAAACAAGTAAATTTTACCACAAACATCCATAGCATCAATAAAAATTCATATTTTCCACTTATTTCACCAAGAGCAATCAAGTCAAACCCTAGTTGAATACCATTCCACCATCAAAAATTCCAAAATACACCACCATAAAGCTCTCCCGAGAGGTGTGCACTAGTTATTTCAGCCAATGACCCTTAAAGAGGGAAAACAATTCAAACCACCACTTGTTTGTGATGAGTTCTCCAAATGAATGTCACTTTATGTCTATTTATAACAAAATTATGACCTTTAATTATTTTAGGTCAAAATATCAGGGCCGATCTATCCATTTTACTTAGAAATTACATTTTTACCAAAATAAATTTAATTTGCATCTAAATAAGCCTCCAAAGGTGATGGCATTCCCTCCTAGGGTGACGTTGTGCCTCAAGTGTGGGACGTTGGGAAAAGGAGATGAAACGTTGGGCCTCCAAAGGCCTAAAATTTTCCCACACATGCCAATAGCCTCATGAATGCCTCGAAGGTGACAACCCAGTTGACAGGTGACGTCTAGGGCTGCAGAGGTGATGTCCAAGGCCTCCCAAGGCCAACGTTCAGGTGGGAGGAGCATGATACTTTAGGTATAGGTCTTCCACAGTGCCTCCAAAGGAAATGTCCTTCCTTCATCTGGTGTAAGCCTTCAATCTCTTCTTACCCCCGATTGGGGTTTCAACATCCATCTGTGGGATTTGAGCCCACATGAAAGTTTGAACTAATCATTCCCTCATGTGTACCTTTCCACCAGGAAAGTTCCTACGGAAACAACAAGTATGCCCGCTAGGGATTAATAAGTCACAAGGATCATAGCATGTAAATCACATCTAATAATTAAATTACCCGAACATGTGCAGAAAACCCCCTTTAACCCAAAACAAATGCTCAAAGACGTTATGCAATTTGACAATTTAGTTTTGGAGAGGGTCTCAAGGTGTCCTATTGGGCTAACCTCTCTTAAGTTTGGGGTGTTTCTCAGGTGGAGTCTATTCCAATTCATGTAAGTGTATGAGGTGGCATGGGGTAAACATTTGGGCATGGGGTGCTTGTGATAATAGGGAAATGTAGAGTCTTACCTGTAGGTGTCTTTTTGGAGGGCGAGTTGCATTTGTCATGGATGCAATTGTTTCCTAGCCTGTTCATTGCCATATATTATTAGGTTTATTTCTTTTGATATTTTGTTCTTGTGCTTCAAGGGAAAAGTTGAGGGCCATTGTCCTCGCTTGATGACCAGAGGTGACAGCGTTATCCACAAACATTTCATGGAAATGAGAAGGATGACTCGTAATGAGACCCCCTTTCTCTTGGCTATGCTACCAAGATACACTACCCTATGTTGGCACAGGGGAAAACCCAGGGTTCAACGCTCAAGAGGGCACCAACAAAACCCTGACTACTGGCCCTTTCGGCAACACCTGTGAAGCAGATGAAGTCTCACCCGAGGTAGAGGCAGGGGTGGTTGAAAGACTCAAGTGTCTGCAACCTTAGCTGGGACACACATCTGTGATTACACACTTTGCGCAGCGCTTAGCATTAATAGTTCACCTTGAATCAACCCTTATCTCACTTCGTAGAGAACACAAAACATCGCGGTAAATACTTAGATCTAAGATAGTTTTAGCACTTAGCAACATACAATAGATTAGTTTCAATAGATCAAGCACTAAGCATCTTACATATCAGATCTAACATGCATTCATATCTCATAAGCACAAAGCATCAATAGATCTATCTAAACACATCAAAGCACTTAGCAAGGAGAGAGAAAAACACATCAGGTTGAGGTATAGAGCACAACACACAGAGTTACCGTGGTTCACCCCCACCCTGGGGCTACTTCCACAAAGTCTTCTTCTTTATTATCTTGGTCAAGCAGTTACAACACAGAGATTCAACAATCCTTACTTCGCACAGGACAAAAGATCTGTGCATCTCGCTAGATCCTTCTTCCTTTCGCTAAAAGCACAAAGCCTTCTACAATATCTTGCACTTAGCCTCTTACAAGATGCACAGAGCATTCACAGTCATTCCCAACACTTAGCTTACTTGAAACTCTTCGATCACATAGATCCAACTTATCGCTCTTTACTTACTTCGCCTATGCATCTATTTATACATAAAAAAGTGGGCCTAAGCATGGGTAAACCCATGGGCCGACATCCCTTTTCCATTACATTAACCCAAAAACCCAAAAAGGACCTAAAGTGGGCTGAGATCCCATGATCTCTGCTTCGCATCGCGCTCCATCTTTGACAGGCTGTCGAAGTCGAAAATGGTCAAATCTGACCAAGTATTCCCCAAAACTTGGCCAAGGGATAACAGGCCCCCAACACTCACCTGTGACTCGTATTGAGTCACTCAGGTCTGAGCAATTATTCTTCAAATTCCTCAAGCTTTGACCTTTTGTGGTGCAATAGCCTCTTGCTCAGTGAATTCTTGGATCACTGTGTCATTTACTGGCCCTTCCAGGCATTGTTCTGCGGTGATGACAATTTGTTCAATCTTGGCTCCCTGGATTTCAATGTCAATGAACAGTTGGCATGCCTGCTCTTGGATTGGCTGAATTCGTTGGGAGACTTCCATCACTTTACTTTGCAGCATCTGTACCTGTTGTTGGGCGGTGCGTTGTTCTGTAAATCTCTTCATTCTTTTGACTGGGGTCAAGGTCTTCATTTGTGCTTGTAGTGTCTCTGTGTGTTGCGTTGCTTCTTGGAGTTGTACCTCTAATGTGTGAAACTCTGGATTCTCTGTGAGGTTTTCAAGAGTTTGGGTGCTTCTAGTGCACAACTGTTTTTATTCCAAGGCAAAGGTTTTTAATCGGTTGACCGTGTTACGAGCAGTTTCCTCTCTCATATCTCTTATTTATTGAGGGGTCTCAGGCACGGTACGAAGTTCTAGGTCTACAATGCACTGTTGAAGTTGTTGGATGACTTCTTCAAGTTGTGCCACCTGCTATGGAACACGTTCTTCAATCTTTATTTCTATGACCGTCANGTCATAGAGCGAAGTGGTCTGTGAACCTTTTCCTGCACTTCAAGTTGCTCTGCTAGCAACTGTGCTTTTTCCTCATTCCACTTCGTTGTCATGGTAAGATTTTCCTGATCTACCTTACTCTGTTGTTCTAGAAGTGCATTTTGTATTTGCGTTAAAGCCTGGGTGGCTTGCGTTGTGTCTTCTTGAGCTCGTCGAAGGCGAGCTTCGACTTTATCGACGATCTGATGTAATTGGGTGGGCTCATCATCTGTTCCTGCTGTTGCAACTGCCAAGGGTGCGGTAGAATCTGCTCGGCTGGACTGAAGTACCTACTTCATTCCTTGAAGTTCTCCCTTGAGTCGGATGAATAGCTCCTCCTGCTTCACTTCTTGTCTTTTTGCGATCTTTTGTGAAGCATCATTCAGTGTAACGGTTAAGAAGTCAAAGTCTTCTAGTGTGAGGGTAGTCTTAAATGTAGTTCGGGTAGCCTTATCTTTCTTTTGGGACGAGGGCTTTGGTGGGGTAGTCTTCCTTTTCTTGGAGGGATCCTCCTCTTTTCTAGGCAGAGTAACCTCACCTTTATTTTGCTCAACTTTTGTCCCGCCTAGTTCTTCACCATCACCTCCTTGCACAGGTGAGATCGAAGTGGTCCTCGTAGATGTGCTATGGATATCTTGAACTTCATCATCCTTCTTAGTCTTACTCGGTCCAGGTGTATTCAACATAGCTTCAGAGTTATCCTCGTCGAACATTTCTACGGGGTCCGCTGAAATAAGGAGGTCCGCCGACCATTCTTTGGTAATCTGTTCCAAGTCTTCTTCTGTCAACTTATAGTAAGACTGAAGTTGTTCTTGGTGCTCATCAGCACGTGGAGTTAGGTATATAAAGTGGCGAACCATGTTGAACTTCATCAAGGGTCTAAACCTATGAAGTGTGTTTGGGGTGATGCGCGGTGTAGACTAGATTGCATTCTTCAATTGGTTGTAATAGGCATGGAAGACGGCATTGGACTACCACTGTTTGTTCATGTCATTGGAGTACTATAGTGTATAGAACTTCGTGGCCAGTGGTTCGAAGGGTTCGAACTCCGGGAAAGTGGCACCCTCTGGTAGCTCCCAAGCTATGAAGGTGATTAGTATGAATAACCAACTGAAGTGGAACTCATACCCTTGGTCTTGCGCTTCTCTGCAATCAAGTTCTAGCTAGTTTACAAGATATTGTGCCCAATTCATCTGTAGTCCCTCGGTGCACTTCCCTGCGAGGTCAATTACGAATCTAGTCACTTGTGTTGGTCTGTTCTTGCGAACTAACTTTCCTGCAATCAGATGACAGGCAAGGCGCACTACACCATTCTGGATAGAGGCTGCCTTGTAGCCTTGTGTGCCCTTCATAGCATCACCATAAGTCTCTTTAATCTTCTGTGCAAGAACGCGGTCCGATTTCTTTCCTGGGTAAAACTCCTGTGGGTCAGGACCTTGCATACTAAGTCCTGTGATCCAATTGATCAAGGTCATATCCACAGTGACGCAGTGGTCTAGCCATAAGTATCCTCTATGGTAGCAGGATAGCAGCAACTTGACACATGCATTGACTTCCTGGTGTCTGCCGAAGTGTGGGATCTTCATTACATTAAGGAGTGTGGACTGTGCAGTGTTCTGGGTCCATGACTGTGGGACAATCTTGGAGTTCTTTCCTTTGGTCCTGGTTAAGTACTTATGTAGAGCTAACATGATGTAAGCTTTATGATCTTTGAGGTTAAAATCACTAAATTTCAGTGCTACAATCTTATCTTGGTCAACACAGACTATGTGCACTCCTTTCGGGAGGTACGCTGTGATCAAAGCATACTCGAACTCGTGGGGTACACTGTCACTCTTGATGGAACTGCTTAGAGTAGGTAAGTACATCGGTAGAATGCGTGGGATAAGCTTGGCATTTGCAATGTCATCCGTGTGCTTAGTTCTTCATCATGCATCGACTCGAGATGTCCCTACTCGAGTAGTCGATGGGGAGGTATGTACTCCTATCGTGGATGATGCTTGAATACCAATGGATGTTCTTCTTTCCAACATGACTCTCTCATTCATTAAGTCAATCAAAACTTCTTCAACTACTTTCTCAGCAGCACTGAGCTCGTCTGACATATAAGCTCAGAAAAGATAATCGGGGTCACTAGGATGAACAATCTGCTTGCAATGATCACAGTATACAGTCACTAGTTCTGCAGGCTTTGAATTCTCAATTTTGAAAAAGTGTTCTTTGGGCAGGGCACGACGGGTTAAATAAGAAATTAAGCAATGACCTTCTTGCAACGGGTATGGAGCCTCCATTAATTTTGTTCTATCCGTTCTAGTGCTAGCCAACGGTCTAGTAGTGACCCATAAATGTTTTTCGACCCGTTCGGAGTGGCAGTCGAACGGACATATCAGCCTCCAATGACTATATTGCTTCAACATGGTGAAGTGCCATAGGTCGTTGTCCTAATATTCCGGCGAAGCTCGAATTTTGTAATTTTTCTTTCTGTGATGCGCCATCTGGAATCTCCTATAGTTTTTCAATATTCGCCCTCTTCTTACTTAACTTTCTAGCCTTCTTCCCAGTGAGCTTCGTCTCAGTGGTTCTTTTCCCGTTCTGATTCCTATTGTTATCACTCCAAGAAACTCCTTAGGGTTGTAGGCTAAGGATGCTTGGTAACTTAAGAAATCATGAATAATGA
>SNQJ01S0093895.1:12567-24736 GCA_010110895.2 Picea sitchensis | reverse complement strand
TCATGTATCTCCCTTGTGTGGAGTTTCCTATATCATTGACATATCAAAGGATAGGTTTCAACTTCTCATTTCTTATAGTGGGATTTGATCCACTTTGTCTCTCATTTAGTTATCGTATTCATGGTTGAGGTAGTTGGGTGATACAGTTGACTATGCATGATTAGACACTCCCCAGTACTCTAAAATGCATATGTGGGTTCTCAAGGCTCAGAAGTTACTACCAAAAACTTGTAAAAAATTATGGATGAATTGTAGCCCCCTTAATCACCCTATTCAAGAAAAACTCCTTTGTTTTGAACCAAGAAGTCGAGTAGGCCTTTTCTACCTTAAAGGAATCTGTGTGTACTACTCTAGTTTGGATGTGCCATGTTTTACTAAGAATTTTATATTGGAATGTGATACTTCAAATCATGGTGTTATCCCCCATTTTTAGGGATAAATGAGGAGATGATCTATCAAGGTCCACAAGTTGTAGACATGGAGTACCAAGAGGCAGATCAACAGGCATATCCCTTCGCTCACCACACATCATCATCTGATTGATGGAAGCAGCATCCACCACACCCAGCTTGGCCCACGAAGGACATAAGGTCTTGCTTCATGAGGTAACAAGTTTGGTGTCGTGGTAAGTGTAATTTTAATATTTGAAGCATTTGAACATGTGCAGAGGATCATTTCTTGATTCTGAAAATGTTTTCTTGGAAATTATGTCTTTTGCCTCATTTCACCTTGGTGGTTGACATGTTTTCCTAGCAAGTGGGTTACCCTCGAGAAAAGGGTTGTTTCTAGGGAGTCTCCTTAATGGGTCACCGTACCACTCCCATCCATACTTATCACTTTCCACACTCATTTCCCTTTGTTTCCTCATCTTTTGGTTTTCTGGCATTATTGAACCAAGAAGGGCTTGTACCTCATTTCATGGGAAGAGGGGATAATAGCTTGGAGGAAGATCGCAGCTACTATAAAATAATAAGAAACTAATGTTGAAAAGAAAGTGAACACAACAAATAAGGACCATCAAAATCCGGTCCAGCTTGAGATCCACTTACTCTGTTCTCGCCTCAATCCCAAAAAAATAGTGCTAAACCTTGGAAACACTTAAAGGGGGACCCTCAAATTTTCAAATTACAAATGAAAGTGGGGATTGGAAATATTTGAAAAAAGGGGCTTGGAAAAATGTGGCACACAAAGAGTTGGTAACTCAAGAACAAGTGCACCCTCAATAAAGGTGCCCATAAATGAGACAATATGAGCCCTTGTATGTCAAGAAACTCCATGCCCAAAAGTAAAACACATCCACTTCACACTCGCTTACATGACTTAGAAAGGGTCTTCTTGGGAAACACTCCTTGACTTGGGGAATGATCTACCTAATAGGTCACCATCACAACCCTCCCATACTTAAATATGGATAGATGTATAAGGTCTTTGAGCATTCGTTTATTTTGAAAAGGGGGGATTTTATGCACATGTTTGGGTAGTTCTTTTATTAGATATGGCTTACTTGGCATGATATGTGTGACTTATAGACCCTTGGAGGGTGAAACTATTTATCTTTGCAGGTCTTTTCCAGGTGAAATGTTTTTCATGGAGGCACAAGGTCACTTGGACTGATCCAGATTTTATGAGTAGAACGAAATGAATAAAAATTATTAAAATATTCTTAACACAGAATAACAGAGATACAGTAAAATTGGTTTTCTATTCAATAAGGAAATAAGTTGAAACTGTAAAATGCAGTGGAAAACAAGCTTGTTGGAATGGTGGCAGCTTATCTCTGAGAAGACATGTGATGGTTGTGCTCATTCTCAAGAAGATGATTACAATGAGGATCTGAAGACCTTTTTTTAATAATATACAGGAATGTCAAAAACACTAGACATCCAAAAACCTAACCCTATGAGATGAAGCACCAAAAGTCATGTGGGCCCCGTTTGGGTAAGTTAGTACATCAACTTCCTAGGGTCGTAATGTTTGCATACGATCTTCATTTTAAGCGCACAATAGCCCAATGGAAAGGTCTATCTGAGGACTACAATTTTTTTTGCAATCTATCAAAGGGATTTTTCGACTGTGGCGAGCCCTAAAAACACTATTTAGGGCCTCAAAACGGCCCCGCAGTCAAGGACTCGAAAACTTGGAAAAAAACTGCCAAACTGGAAAACTGCCAAAATGAACCAATTGGAATAGGTGGGAGTCCACCGAAATCCATATGGATCAATCCTACCCCCTTAGTAAGCAATGGTCTCCATTGTGTTTAGTTCCCCCATCAGATGAGGAAATTTCTGTTGAATTTGGCCTCGGGTGAGCCACTTGCCTTGGTGCAAGAGTTGCCCTACTTTGACAACTCAATAAAGTTGGATCCTTTATTGTTGGGTTCCCTTGATATGTGTGTCCACAATCTGACCACTATATTCTTGTTGCATGTAGTCAGGGTTGAGCTATGTTGGTGTCAATTTCTCTACTATCTCTGAGGTGTCCAATAATGGTGGGAAATATGGTCGGAGGAGAGCCAAGTTGAAGAATGGGTGCAGGCCAAGGAAAGGGGGAATGTTGACCACAAAATCATTGTCACCCATAGCCTTAGTGATGGTGTATGGCCCACACCAGAGTGAGAGAAGCTTTCGATGGGGCCTTGTAAGGCGTTATTTCTACAAGTGCAACCAAACTTTGTCGCCCACCTGAAACGTATGTGGCACTTGGTGTTGATCATGGCGTTGCTTGGTATTGGACTTCTGTAAAATATCCTGAACCTGTTGGCAGATATGATGGATCCTCTCAATGAATCGGGTGTCTTTGTTAGCTTCTGGTGGAGCAGGAGACGAGTCGACCAAGGTGTTCTTCAGGGGTAGTGCAACATCCATGGGGCCCAATGGTTGGAATCCCAACCCCAACCGAAAGGAGTTGTGGCCAATTGAGTTATGCATGGCTTAGTTTTAGCTATGTTAGACACAGGGAAGACTCTCATCCCATGTGCGGGGGTGCTTGGAATTTTAAATGCACAGGATATGTACGATCATTCGATTGACGACCTCAGTTTGGCCATCTGTTTGGGGGTGGAAGGAAGTGGATTTGGTGAGCTTGTTATCCAGCAGTGACCAGAGGATCAACCAGAATGTGTTGAGGAACCAATTGTCCCAATCTGAGACAATGGTTTATGGGATCCAAAAGTGTACCCAGACGTGTTCAAAGAAGAGCTTGGAAGTGGCCTCTACAGTGATGTTATTCTTGCAGGTGGCCAAAATCACCATCTTGGAAAAGCAATAAACAACCACAAAAACGCAGTCATCACCCCTCTTGGTGGACCGGAGGCCTGAAATGCAGTCCATTGAGATGGATTCCCATAGCTTGTCATGAGTATGAAGAGGGGCGTACATGCCCTATTTCTTAGTGGTCGGTTTGGAAATAGAATAGGTGATGCAAGACCTAATATAATTGTCGACATCCTGTCAAAGTTTCAGCCAGTAGAAATGTTTTTGCAGCACTGCCACTGTCTTTTCGATGCCAAAGTGTCTTGCCACCCGAATGTAGTGAGATTCCCAAGTCATCTTCGCAAGCTCACTTGATGGAACGTAGAGATGGCCTAGACGGCACAACGGCCTGTATTGAATATGGAAATTAGCGACCACTGAGTTTGCTCCAAACATTTGGTAGGTGGTGGAGAAGTCAGGGTCTATCTCATAGAGGTGGGGCCATCCATCGGTCTCATGGCCACAAGAGTCTAGCACCATGGTGAGTGTCGTGACTGGAGGTTGGATGAGGCAATCAACAACTTGATTGGTACTTCCTATTTTATACTTAATGTTGATGTGGAACTCTTGCAAGTATGTAGACCACTTCTGATGGCGGTCATTCTGCAATTTTCCTTGGGTCTACATGAACTGTAGTGCTTGTGATCAGTGTGGATGCTTGTCTCCTTCCCCAAAATGTAATGTCTCCATTGGCGGCAAGATTGCACAATGGATTACATTTCTTTGTCGTAAGTAGGGTACTTACGGACAACATCTAATAGTGTCTCACTATGATACGCCACGGGGTGGCCGTGTTGAGTGAGAATGACACCCACAGCATAGTCTGAAGCATCTGTCTTGATCTCAAAGGGATGTTGTAGGTATGGTATTGAAAGTACTAGGGATGAGCACAAATGTTGCTTCAATTCATCGAAGCGTTGTTGTTGGGATAGGCCCCACACAAATTTTTCCTTACCGCCACCCATGGTTACTTGGCTGAGGGCCCATGCGATATGTGAGAATCCCAACACAAACCTGAGATAGAAATTGGCAAGGCCCAAGAAGCTCTGAAGCTCAATGAGTGTGGTTGAGGCTGGCCAGTCACAGATGACCTGGATCTTGGCTAGATCTGCATGCACACCATGTTTATCAACGATATAGCCTAAGTAATGGACCCTATCCATGCCGAATGAGCATTTTTCCAAGTTTGTATATAGTTTGTGTTGTCGCAGGGTGTGCAGAACCTGTTGAATATGCTGCAAGTGGTCCGCCCAAGTCTTGCTATAGATGAGGATGTCATCTAGATACACCACTACAAAAGTACTAGTGAAAGGTCACAGGATATTGTCCATCATCCTCATAAAAGTTGTTGG
Organism: Picea sitchensis; assembly: GCA_010110895.2. NCBI lineage: Eukaryota > Viridiplantae > Streptophyta > Pinopsida > Pinales > Pinaceae > Picea > Picea sitchensis. The sequence continues at coordinate 20,133 of SNQJ01S0093895.1, read as the reverse complement.
AGCATTTGTCAAACCAAAGGGCATGACCAACCATTCAAAAAGACCTTCTTTTGACTTGAAGGCGGTCTTCCATACATCGGTATGTTCTATTGGGACCTAGTGGTAGCTAGACTTCAGATCAATATTATTGAAGTATTTGGCCCCCATGAGCTGATCAAGGAGGTCGTCGATTCAGGGAATTAGGTATCGGTTCCGAACTGTGATTTTATTCAGGGCCTGGTAATCAATGTAGAGTTTCCAGGTCACATATTTCTTATACACCAGTACGATTGGGATCCCACAAGGCGATGAGTTGGGATGGATGTTCCCCTTGTGGATCAGTTCTTGGATCTGCCTCTTGATCTCCTCATTTTCTAACAAAGAGTGGTGGTAGACCAGCCCATTGGGTAGCGGTGCTCTTAGGGTCAGATTGATGGGATGCTTGACCTAGAAGTGCAGAGGTACCCAAGTAGGAGAGGAGAAGATATCTGAGTATTCTTCCATGACCTTATCCACTTGCTTCTGTTGTGTGGAGAGATCGACCATGGAGGCCCTGGATGTGATTGTGATATTTCTCTTACTCTAAGAGCGAATCACGAAGAAGACAAATTTCCCGGTTTGAGAGATGACCTTCTTGCATTGCTTGGCAGAGATCAAGGAAATAGCACTAGGAGGGACCGCCTCGGGTATCCTGTACAATTTCCTATTCAAAGTAATAATAACACTATGAGGCCTAGACTCATATATAGCATGATATTTCCATAAATAAGGTTGGCCCAAAAGAACATTACAAACTTCGAGGGGAGCAACATCGCACAATACCTTGTCCTTGAAGGGCTTGATGTCATACGACGGTCGACACTGTTGGCTGACATGGAGATCACTTCCTTGGTGGAGCCATCTAATGGTGTAGGGTTGAGGGTGCGGCATTGTTGGCAGGGCCAGCCACTTGACAACCTCTGCTGAGATGAGGTTCTTATGGCTATCGCTATCAACGATGAAGTGCAACGGGGTGCCTTTTACCCACATCGGTGAATGAAACAGGTGGTCGCCTTCTTCTGGCTCATCTGGTTCACCAGGCTAGAGCTTGGTGGTAGAAATGGTGGCACTGGGTTCTGTGTCAATGATCTGTCTTCCCCTTTCTAGTTCTGACTCAGAGTCAGAACTCACATCTGATTCAGAGGCTTTCACTTCGGCCACCAGCGACTTCTTTGAGCGGCAATCAACAGTGTTATGCCAAGGACTCTTATGGAAGTCGCACCACTTCCCGGTATCCTTATTTGTATTTTCGGTGTCCTTCTTTTCTTGCGGATTGGACTGGTTGTCCTAATACTGTCCATCTTTTCTCTGTCCTTTGTTTTGTAGGTTGGGGCTACCCTTTCCTGGTTTTTACTGTGAGGGGTTCCCAAGCCCAAATTGTCACGTCTTTTGTTTGAGCTTCTGCTCGATTTTGATAGCATATCGATAGGTCACGCCCAAGGACAAGATGTCCAAAAAATCCATTTCGGTCTGGATGTATCTATGTAGAGCACCAGATGTCACTCTGAATCTTTGATACCCAGCTTGGTGCGCAGGGTATGCAAGATATTTGTGAAATCTGACGCTGCTTGGTCTCTTTCTTGCCGCAGTGTGGTCCATTTAGTATACAAGTCATCATAACTTCTGATAGGGTAGTATTGTTCCTTAATAGCATCCCTGAAGGATTCCCAGGTGGTCGTGACTATAAATAATGAGGGTTCCTCTGTTTCATTTTGCTCACAAAAAGTTTCCCTCCAATCTTTGACATGGGGAACGGCTTTGAGGAGCTCAAAAGTAATTTTTTCTCTATTTGAAAAGTTATGGATAGAAAAATGCCCTTCTAGTAGATTCAACCACTTGTCTACAGCATTTGCATCTATCTTACCTTCAAATATAAGAATATTGAAGTTGATTTTTACCTTGAAGGGGGCAGCACCTTCACTTGAGGAAGATGCATCGCCTGTTGGTAGCCACCAAAGGATTTGCTTGAAACTATCCATCATCTCTCTCCTCTGTTGTGTGAGGGCTTCCTCAAGAAAAAAATTTAAAGGATCTCATGTCCCATCATCTTTATTTTCTCCTGCCATGAGAGGTCGTTTGGGAGTGCGAGATCTTTTGTCTTCAAGAGAAACAAGCTCAAGACCCAATTCTTTATACCCTGACCTCGTTGGGGACATGCATTAAGACAATAAGGAGCAGACTGCTCTGATACCGCTGATCCAGATTTTATGAGCAGAAAGAAATGAATACATATTATTAAAATATGATTAACACAGAATAACAAAGATACAGTAAAACTGGTTTTCTATTCAATAAGAAAATAAGCTGAAACTGTAAAATGCAGCGGAAAACAAGCTTGTTGGAATGGTGGCGGATTATCTCTGAGAAGAGATGTGATGGTTGCGCTCATTCGCAAGAATATGATTACAATGAGGATCTAAAGGCCTTTTTTTTTACAATAAACAGGAATGTCAAAAACCCTAGACATCCAAAAACCTAACCCTAGGAGATGAAGTGCCAAAATTCATGTGGGCCCTGTTTGGGTAAGTTAGTACATCAACTTCCCGGGGTCGTAACTTTTGCATACGATCTCTGTTTTAGGTGCATGATAGCCCGTTGGAAAGGTATATTTTAGGACTACACATTTTGATTCATTCTATCAAAGGGAATTTTAAACTGTGGCGAGCCCTAAAAAATGTTGTTTAGGGCCTCAAATTGGCCCATCAAGTTAGGGACCTGAAAACTAGGAAAAAAACTGTCAAACTCGAAAACTGCCAAAATGAACCAGTTGGAATAGGTGGGAGGCCACCAAAATCCATCTGGATCATGGACCTTCATTGGGGCATGAAGCCCAGGGGTCGAATGATGCACCCTCTCTCATTGGACACATGGGAGAAGAAAAGTTTCCTTTGGAGGAACTTGGATACCATGAGATGATCATATTTCATCCCCTTACACCTCAACATCGGCCTTCAGAGGCCTAAGACATCATCTTCTAAGCCATATATGTCACATGGGCTTATGGTTTTTGATGGGGCCCTCATGGTTGATGGTAATGTGACATGGTTTGATGGAGAGAGAGACACTTGGCATGCATTATGATACTTGGTAGCAAGGCATATGGCCTTTGGAGGCCCAATGTTCTTCATCAAAGGTCAAATCATCCCTCTTCGAGCCTAACGTCACCCTTTAGGACATGACATCACCCCTAAAGGGAAATTTTCTTTATGCAATTTGAATTTTAATATGTAAAAGGGGAAATAGAGGAGGTCAGCTTCCCTAATTTTTTATTGGCTTTAGATAAGTGGACAAATTGGTTTTACAAGACCTTATATAAATAAAGGTCTTGTCATTTTTCATTTTCATCATAACTCACTTGAGAATTACATATTACATGGCTGAAATTTTCGCCCTGCTTGGGAATTTTTCTCTATCTCTCTCTTGAATCTCTCTTTTGGATGCTAGTACTTGTCTATTGGTGAAGAAAAGTAAGGCGCTATCTCTTGGATTCTTTTTCTTGGTATTTTTGGTGGAATATTCTTGATAAAGAAGGGTTTCTTCATGTTATTCTTGGAATTGGTAAGGAATTTCTTCATTTATTATATTGTTTCTTCTTTTTTCAAGATTTAATTAGTTTAAACCCTTGGAGGAGAATAAGGGCATACACCCTCCATCAAGTCTATTTTGTTATCATTGAATAAGCTACTTTGAAAAGGTAGTTATAAGGAGTAAAAGGGCTTACACCCTTGTAGATTTACCTTGCTAGGTTTGTTTTCTCTAGGGAGTAAAAAGGCGTACACCCCTAGAGAACAATAGACCCCATTTCCCAATTGATTAAGCATTAGTCTAATTTGCATTGGAGATATGAAATCATTTCATTGGTATACATGAATTGTTGATATATTTCTATTGTCTAAGTTGGAATTGATTTTATATGCTATAAGCTTTCTTGTGCCCTAAGGGAATTTTATTTAGCCAATTAATTCTCTTTTTTGTTACAAGTAAATCCTACAACCATTAGGGATGCTGAAAAAGAATATTCTCTTCATTAATTTCTCATCATTCTACCACTAAAAATTGCTTACAAGATATCATATTAAATCTACTTGTTATTGGTTATCTTTTGGGTGGATTGTTTGTTGATTTTTGTTGCTAGAAGTCGTTGATGTAGCAATTGTTTTCTATAACCATTTGGATGTCATAAAAACTTGTTTACAATGTCATATAACATCCCTCCAAACAACACCAAATTCTTTCTTTATTAATTGAAAGTTTAACTAGTCATTGTTAGCTTTGTTTCCATCATCTTGTACTTGATTTTGGTGGTTAGGTTTGCAGCTATTAACTTCATTCATTGCTAATTTACTTCTACAATTGTTGGTTGTGGAGCATGATTATCTTCTTGATTTAGAGGTCTTGTTTCAGCCATGTTTGTACCCCATTTCCTGATGGGGGGGAGAGAAATTTGGAGCCCCCCTAGCAAGGGATTTGGTGGCAGCTCCCCCGAAGCGAAATTTTGGGAAAAATTGTCTTGTAAAATATTGTAATTTCGTAGTCAATCTGGACCGTTCATTATAATGTCACAGATCTAATGGTAGAATTTATGTTAGGGTTTTTTTCCCTAGAAGGAAACCCTCTTTTATGAGGGAATTGTATTGTGGTTGTGTATGTGAGTGAATATTGTATTCTGAGAGAAGAGACTATGAGAGAAAGAAGAGGAAGTTAGAGTGGGTGTGTTGTAGGTTGTATCCCTTCATTTACTGGATAATAATAAAGGAAGGACCTGGAAGTTTCTCTGCTGGGCGTAGACCACATTGGGTGAACCACGTATATCTGTATCTCTATTGTATTTTATATCTTATGTGTTTTATTTCCACATTTATTTTATTTTCTTTCTCTATGATCTTGTTTTTCTAACAACTAGTATCAGAGTGAAAGGTAACTGGCGGGAAAAGAGGGTTCCTAGTTCGAGTGGGAGCAATGGCAGAAGATGGAATGTTTAAGGTCGAGAAATTTAATGGCCAAAACTACCATTTATGGAAGATGAAAATGGAAGACTATCTATATCAAAAGGATATTTTCCCACCATTGGGCAGAAAGGAAAAGCAAACAATGAGTATGAAGGATGAAGAATGGGAGATTCTAGACAAAAAGGTACTAGGAATGATATGGCTATGTATGCAAGTGTTGGTACAATGGCAGACCCAGGGTTCAACACTTCAATAGCGCACCAACAAAACCATAACTATTGGCCCTTTTGGCAACACCTGCGAAACAGATGAAGTCTCACCTCAGGTAGAGGCAGGGGGGGTTGTAGGACCCAGGTGTCTACAACCAAGCTGAGACATAGATCTGTGATTACAATACTTAACAAAGCACTTAGCCAACAATAAGCATTAGTTCTTGAACCTTATTTAAATCGAATATTTAAGCCTTATTACAGAGAAACGCAATAATAATTAAGATATAACACTTCCAAACACTTAGCACATAGCATTAGCTCATATCTAGCATTCATTCACAACATTAAGCACTAAGATACAACATCAAATGCATTCATTATACATAACAACAACACTAATAAAATAACCACATATACAACATTGCACAAAGCACATCAGGACACAGGATATATGTGGTTCACCCCAGTGTGGGGCTACGTCCACCAACTTCTTCTTCTTCTTTATTAGTCTTCGATCTCCTTACATTCATCTGCTCCTATGCACAAAGCCACAGAGCCCAACTCCGCAGTGGACGGGTGATCTTCGCACCATGCAGTAGATCCACCTTCCTCGAAATTAGGTCAAGGCACAGAGCCAACTCCTTAGTAGCACAAATCACTTACAACTTCTTTCACTCAACCAAAATCAACCCATCATACACATAGCCACTAATAATCATGCACTAAGCCGATCCAGTACTACTTACATCACTTAGCTACCTATTTATACATTTACAAAGAGGCCTAAACATCGTTAAACCCATAGGTCAACATCCCATACCCGTTACATAAACCCTAAAAACACTTTGTTGGGTCCACAAGCCCACAAAACAAGCGAGATCCCATGATCTTCGCTCCACCTGGGCACTCCATCTTTGACCAGCCTGTTGAAGTCCCAAAATTGGTCAAACATGACCAATTCTTCCTCAAAACTTGGTCAATGACCAACAGGCCCCCAACACTCACCTGTGACGCGTCCAGAGGCACTCAAATCTGGGCAGTGTTGCTTCGAAGGCCTCGAGCTTAGATCAAGTTGCCTCGACTTGTTGCTTCGCTAGAGCCTCCTACTCAATGAACTCTTGAATCACTTGCTCTATAACAGGCCCTTCCAGGTGTTGTTCCACTGTCGCAACTACTTGGTCTAGCTGCGAGCCTTGGCCTTCAATCTCTTCAAAGAGCATTCATGCTTCGTCCTACACTGGTTGGAGTCTTTGTGTCACCTCCATGACTTTGCCCTAGATGGTAGTAACCTGCTACTGGACTACACACTTCTCCTGTGATCGCTTCATTTTCTCAACTGCAGTAATCAGCTTCATCTGTGCTTGCACGGAGGATGCATGTTGCTTCACCTCCTGGAGTTTTGATTCTAGTTTCTTTATCTTTGGATCTTCTGCAAGTCACTCATAGGTCTACACACTCTAATCACTTAGTTGATTACACTCTGAGGCGAGTGCCTTGATTCTTTCTGCTGCACTTTTGGAGATTTCTTCCCTTTGATCGTGCACTTCTTGCGAAGTGCTCGGCACTACTTGGAGCTCTAACTCCATTACTCTTGCTTGAAGCTATTGAATGGCTTTGACGAGCTTCCCCACTTGCATATCAGTTGACTCTCGTTCCTGCTGTACCAAGCCCGGCATGAATCGAAGTGATTTAGTCACTGCCTCTTTGACCACAGTCTACTCTGTGAGCAGTTGATCTTTTTCTTTCTGCATGTTCTCTTTGTCCTCCTCGAACATCACCCCGATTTCATCTTTATCCTGCTACACAACTCGAAGTTGCTCTAAGACCTCCTCTTTTTCTTGCTTCATGGATTTTGTAGCCTGCTCATTTTCTTCTTGGACTCGACAAAGTCAAGCCTTTGTTACATCTGGTAATCTTCGTAATTAGGTGGTCTCATCCCCCAATTCTGCAATTTCCACTGAAGAAAGCACGGTAGGTACTGCGTGGTTCGAATGGATAGATTGTTGTATGTCTTTGAGCTCCTTCTTTATTCTGTCATACAGTGTTTCTTATTTTTCTTCATGTCTCTGTAGGATATCCTCTGAGTCATCTTCTATGGCAGCTATGATGAGATCGACATCGTCCACTGTGAGCACATTCTTCGACTGAGGCTTATTGGCTCGGGTCTTCTTCCGTGCTGAGGGTTTATGCGAGGAAACCTTCCTTTTCTTTGATGTTTCAACCTCTGTAGGGGGATCCTTTAGTGGTGTAACTTCGCCTTTGTCTTTCTTTTCTCCTTCTTCCCCTCCTTCTTCTTGGTTCACTTCATCTCCTCCTCCTACAGGTGAGTTAGGCCTACTCTCCTCTGAGGCGTTGTCCTCCTCATCGGTTTCTATGTTCTGCACTTC
>SNQJ01S0093895.1:0-12521 GCA_010110895.2 Picea sitchensis | reverse complement strand
TCGCGCTGGCTTGTCCATCATGTTCGACCCAGGTGACCAATGGACTGCCTATGATGTCGGGATCGAAGAGTTTTGCATCTTCCACCGGTACAAGGAACTCTGCTGGCCATTCTTTAGTGATATCCTCCATGTCTTCGTCAGTCAGCTTGTAATAGGACTGCAGATCCTCCTTACTTTCATCCCTACATTCAATGATATAAATAAAGTGTCGATATGCGTGGAACTTTGCTAGCGGCCTGTACTGATGCAAAGTGTTTGGGGTCATTCGTGAAAATTCTTCAATGGTGTGCTTCAGCTGTAGGTAGGAAGCATGGAACATCATGTTCGATTTCCACTGCTTCACCATATCATTTGTATACCACAAGGTGGAGAACCTTGTGGCCAACGGCTCTGATGGCTCAACTTCCGGGAAGGTTGCTCCTTCCGACATTTTCCAAGTGAAAAATGCGATCAATATCAGTATCCAACTAAAATGAAACTCATATCCTTGATCTTGTGCTTCGCGACAGTCCTTCTCCAACTCATTGACGAGGTAACTCGCCCACTTCATTTGCATTCTTTCTACGCACTTCCCTGTGAGGTCTACTACAAATATAGTAACCTGTGTCGGGCAGTTCTTTCTGACGAGCTTGTCAGCTATAAGCTGACAAGCTAGGTGCACTACGCCATCTTGGATGGAGGATACCTTGTAGCCTCACTTTCCCTTCTCTGCATTGCCATAGGCTTCCTTTATGTGTTGCCCCAGGGAGCGATCTGAAGTCTTCCCTGGGTAGAACTGGTGAGGGTTTGGTCCCTGCATGCTCAATCCTGTGATCAAGTGGATCAGCATTGGATCCACAGTGACACATGTGTCGATCCAAAGATACCATCCATGGTAGCATGACAAGATGATTTTAATGCAAGCGTTAACCTCCTGATGTCGATCGAAGTGGGGTATCTTCATTACATTCAAGATCATCGATTACGTGAACTCCTTTATCCATGGCCAGGAGACTATGTGCAGCTTCTTCCCAGTTGTCTTCATTAAATACCTATGTGGTGCGAGCATCACATAGTTCTTCCGGTATCCAAGGTTGATGGCGCTACTCTTCAGCACTGGGATATGTCCTAATTGGTGTCCAACTATGCGTACCCCCTCTGGGATGTACGCAATGATCAGCGTGTACTCAAAATCCCGTGGGATGTTGTCGCGGTTAACCATGCTAGCCAGAGGCGGGATGTAGTCCGGCAAGACCGACGGGATCTGCTTCGCATTAGCCAGATCATCGAGGTGCTTTATTCGCTTCTTAGTCGCAGTTCAGCTAGAACGACGTCCAGTCGAGGGGGAGGCTTGCAGGCCCCCAGTCAATGACGCCTGTACTCCTACAGACATGAATTTCTCAATCATGAGGTTTGCATGTATCTCTTCCACAGACTTTTCTAGAAAGCACAACGTGATATGCAATCGATTCTTAGTTAGCTCAGATATCTCAGTTTGCAAAAAGTGGTCCCAGTGCAGCGTCTGATGGATTAAATAAGCAACGTCGTAACGGATTCCTCCAATGGGCAGGAATGTGTCCATCAATGTGCATTCGTCCGTTATGGCGCAGTCTCAATGGTCTAATGGTGATCTTTCCGGCAATAATTGTGTTTCTAGTCGTTCTAGAGCGTCATTCTAACAGTCGGGGTGCCTCCAACAATCATATAGCTTTGCTGTGGCGAAGTCCCATTCTGTGTTGTTCTGTTATTCTGGCGAGGTTCAAGTTTTGTAGATCTGTCTCCTACGAAGTCTTTTCTGGAATTTCCCACAGTTTTTCTAACTTGGCTTTCTTCTTACTGAGCTTCCTTGCCTTCTTTCTTGTGATCTGAGTCTCTGGATGCCTCTTTCCATTCGTATTCTTATCTTTTCTTAGCATGGTAACTTCGGACTGTCGGTGTTATTTCAAAGGGTTCAAAGTTAATACCTCTTTGCTTACTAGGTCCTGGGTGGACATACTTTCTTCTTGCATCGATAGGTCGTTCAACCCTTCTTGCTCTCTTTCAAAGTTGACAGCTAGTTCTCTTTCATTATGTTGTTTCGACTCAACTTCTCGTTCTTCTATCAGTCGATCTATTCTTCGAGCTATGAAATCCCTTAGTTCTTGCTTTTTCTTTTCCGTGGCTTCCTCCTCTGCTTTCCTTCTAATCCGATCTTTCTCAATCCAAGTCTTTCCTAATAAAAGAGGGAAAGGGGTATTGTTCTTAACAAACCTAATAACTTCAAAGTCCTCTTATGAGCAATCATATGTATATTAGTAACTCTTCCACATAGAGTTATCATCTTTCCTTTAAAGAAGCATATTCTTCCCAATGAAGGTATCATAGCAGGCTTTCCCAAAATTTCTCAAGTGCTTTCTAGCATAATGTTTACATGTGTTTCTTCATCTAATACACAGTCTATGTCAAAGTCTTCTATCCTCGTAACTATGCGTTGTTTTCTTTCAGGATCTTTGGTAAACTGATGTTTCTATGATCATCCATTTATGCTTTTAACTATATTAACATGGTCTCTGACTCTTTTTTGTATGTTTCTCAGTCTCTTGACCTTCTTTATAGTTTTCTTGTCTCTTGTTCATCTTTTCAACTTTAGCAATCATTCTTGGGCAATCCTCAACCTCATGACCAATATCTTTACAACAAAGGAAAATGGGACCTGTACCAGGGCATTCCTTAGCAAGATGTCTCGATCTTCTACAATTATAACACAGTGTCAATCCTCTCTTTCTTTTAAACGAGCCCCAGTCTTTCCTGTACTGCCCACTGGGATCACATTGTTGGACCTACAATCTGCAAAAGTTCTTTCTAGGTTCCTGCATCCACTTATTAGTCCAAAAAATCTTTTTATGCATAGGAATAACATATTTTTCTCTATTTCTATCAAATTTATTCAGATCAACTCTTTCTTCTATATGTGCCCTAGCTTTCAGACTAGAACAAAATCTATCAAACATACCTAGATTCATACTTTCGAAGAAAAAAATTCCACTTGTCTTACCTTTACCAGAGCACAAAGATTTAAGATCTTACCTCCTTCTTTCAGATCCTATTTCTTTCTTAACACAGAGCTTCACAAGTCAAGTAGAATACTGCGCAATACAACAACAGATCTATGCATAGAGCTTTCTCTTTTCTTCAGTTCCCAGCAATCACAGTTTCAGGTCCTGGCAACGGAACCATTTGTTGGTACAAGGGCGAACCTAGGGTTCAATGCTTCAACAATGCACCAAAAAAACCCTAACTACTGGCCCTTTCGACAACACCTACGAAGTTGATGAAGTCTCACCCACAGTAGAGACAGAGGGGGTTGTAGGACTCGGGTGTCTACAACCAAGCTGGGACACATATATGTGATTACAATACTTAACAGAGCACTTAGACAACAATATGCATTAGTTATTGAACCTTATTTACATCGTAGATTTAACCCTTATTACAGAGCAACGCAGTAATAATTAATATCTAACACTTCCAATCACTTAGCACACGACATTATCTCAGATCTAGCATTCATTCACATCATTAAACACCAAGCTACAACATAAGATGCATTCATTATACATAACAACAACACTAAGCAAATAACCACATAAACAACATCGCACAAAGCACATCAAGACACAGGATATACGTGGTTCACCCCAGTGTGGGGCTACATCCACCAACTTCTTCTTCTTCTTTATTAGTATTCGATCTCCTTACATTCATCTACTCCTGTGCACAAAGCCACAGAGCCCAACTCCGCAGTGGACAGGTGATCTGTGCACCGCGCACTAGATCCACCTTCCTCAAAATCAGGTCAAGGCACAGATCCAACTCCTTAGTAGCAGAAAGCACTTACAACTTCTTGCACTCAGCCAAAATCAACCCATCATGCACATAGCCACTAATAGTCCTACATTAAGTCGATCTAGTACTTCTTACATCGCTTAGCTGCCTATTTATACATTTACAAAGAGGCCTAAACATGGGTAAACCCATCGGCCGACATCCCATACATGTTACATAAACCCTAAAAACCCTTTGCTGGGTCCACAATCCCACAAAACAAGCAAGATCTTGCGATCTCCGCTCTGCTTGGGCACTCCATCTTCGACCAACCTGTCGAAGTCCCAAAATTGGTCAAACACAACCAATGTTTCCTCAAAACTTGGTCAAGGGCCAACAAGAAGTGTTGATGGCTTTCAATATTTCAAAAGAAACGACAACATTGAATATGGTTAAGGCATTAGCTAAACTATACAAAAAACCCTCGGCCTCCAATAAGGTATTTCTAATGAAGTTATTATTTAATATAAAGATGTCAGAAGGTGGGTCTGTTGTCGACCATTTAAATGAATTTAATACGGTTACTAATCAGCTAAGTTTTGTAAAAGTGGAATTTGATGATGAGGTTAGGGCTCTTCTAATCTTGTGCTCATTGCCAAAAATTTGGAACGGCTTGGTCATGGTTGTAAGTAAATCTATCTCTAGTTGAAACACTCTGAAATTTGATGATGATGTTGGTGTTATCCTTAGTGAGGAAATATGATGGAAAATCGCAGGTGAGACATCAAGTAATGCATTGACCGTGGAGAATAGGGGAAGAAAAAAGGATAGAGGAAAGAGCTCAGGGAATTGCAAGAATTCTAAGAAGGGCATATCCAAATACAGACTAGGAAAGGTAGAGTGCTAGAATTGTCGGAAGAAAGGACATCTGAAGAAATACTGCAGAGCTCCAAAGAAACAAAGAGATGGACAGTAGGAAAAAAAATCAAGAAGCAAATGTAACAGGTGATGTGTTACAAGTGTTGGAATATTGAGAGGGGGGTGAATCAATATGAGCACTTTATACCACTTTTAACCAAAATATATATTCTTTCACTTTAACAATAATGTTCATCAATTTATCATCAATGTATCATCAATTATTGAATTCAATATATCATGAGGGTATAATCATAAGCATCATCACATCAACAACATCACATCAAATACACAGTACACCAGTATTTACGTGGAAACTCAAATGGGATAAAACCATGGAATTATTTCTTATATATATAAGGAATCCATTCATAGGAAGCACCAACTTCCAAATTCTCCCGTTGCAATTAGAAGGAGGCTCCAACCCCCTATTTTCAGGCTCCAACTTGAAGGAAGTTACAACTCTCTTGATCCGGATTATTTTCGGCAAGAAATTAGAGAGGACATATAATAAATAAATGTACAAAAATATATCAGATATCCAATAATACAGCAGATATATATCATAGATATAACCATAAACACGGAGATATAGTAATACACAATTTATATTACTGAGCGAAATGTACAAAACTATAGAAATACAGAGTGAAAGAGTCGCTAGAATGGTGGAAGCTTATCTCTAAGAAGTGATCTGATGTCTACTTGCATTCTCAAGAATATTATTGTTACAGTGAGGCTCCAAAGGCCTTTTTATCATAAAGAAAATCCAAAACCCTAACTCCAGAAGATGAAAAGACGACAGTTTTGTGGGGCCCGTTTTGGGTAGTTTGGTGTATCAACTTCCCGGGGGCGTAACTTTGGCATACGATCTCTATTTGGGGCGCACGATAGCTCATTGGAAAGGTATCAACGATGAGATTCATTTTGGGGGCTCAATGAGAGCCTTTGGCTATGATTGAGGTGCTAAATCATGAAAAAAAACATTTTTAGGCCCTCAAAATGGCCTTGGAAGTTTAGGAACCGAAAAAACTGCTAAAAATAGTAAGTTGCCAGAAAATTGCTTTGAGCCAGGTGGAATAGTTGGGTGGCCACCGATATCCACCTGTATCAATCCTCCCTCCTTAATAAGCAATGGTCTCCATTACGTTGAGTGCGTGGGGGAGAGGGGGAAGCGTTTGTTGAATCTAGACCTTGGTGAGTTGCTTGCCTTGCTGGAGAAGTTGTGTTGCTTCGTTTGTGGGAGGTTGTTGAGAACCTGATAAGATGACTATGTGCAGAAGGAATATTTTTGTTTTACTTCAATATTTTCGACTTGCTTCTATTGGATAGAAGGTTCTTGGACTAAGACTGCAGTGGTTGCAGTGTCCTTATGTTCACCTTTTGAATAGATTGTGAAAAAGGTGAATTTTGTAGTATGAGATACTACCTTGTGGCACTGTTTAGGTGGGACAATAGTTGGAACTACCTCTAGTATCCTGTAGAGATGACCCCCCAGAGTAACAATGACACTATGGGGTCGAGACTCATAAATAGCATGGCACTTCCACATATATGGTTGGCCCAAAAGAACATCATAGACATCCAGTGATGTAACATCACATAATACCTCATCCTTGAAATGTTGGATGTCGTATGAAAATCGGCACTGTTGGCTGACACAAAGATCTTGTCCCTGGTGAAGCCACCCGATGTTGTATGGCTGCAGGTTTGGTGTTGTCGACAATCCCAACTGTTTGATGACCTCTGTTGGGATGAGGTTCTTCTGGCTTCCGATATCAACAATAAAATGCAGTGAGGTCCCCTTCACCCACATCTATGAATGAAAAAAGGTGTTCCCCTTATTTAGGATATGTTGGTTCTTTCGGTTGAATTGTTGTGGTCACAACAGTAGTTGTGGGGTCTACGTTGATGATCTGTCTTCTACTAATATTTTCTAAATCAGATTCTGAATCAGGGTTAGGTTCCTTTTCTTTGATCTAGGACACTAATGATTATTTTAAGTGACATTCATCAGTGTTGTGCCAAGGGATTTTGTGGAAATCGCACCATTTTCCAGTGTCCTTCTTTGTCTTTCCATTACCCTTCTGTTCATGTTGCTTGGACTGGTTTTTTGGAGGTTGTTTGTTAGGGTCATCTTTATCATACTTGAGTTGTTGCAGATTTGCAGACCCGAACTCTCGTTTGTTCTGGTGCCTAAATTTCTGATCAATTTTGGCAGCATATCGATAGGTAGCTCCTAGTGATGAGATGTCCAGGAAATCCATTTCGGTTTGGATGTACCTATGCAGAGCCCCACGGTATTTCAAAACCAGATGTCGCTCAAAATATTTGATACCCAACTTAGTGTGCAAGGTATGGAAATTATTTGTGAACTTCGGCATTGTTTGGCCCCTCTCTTGCAGCAGTATGGTTCATCTCATGTATTGGTCGTCATAGTTACCAACAGGGTAATATTGTTCATTGACCGCATCCACAAAAAAATCCCAAGTGGACTCGACCCCATATATTCCATACTCCTCTGTGGAAATTTTCTCCCAGTAATTTTCCCACCAATGTTTTACATGGGGGAGAGCCTTAAGGAGTGTGAAGGTGATCTTTTCCCTGTTGAAAAAATTGTGAACAGAGAAATAACCTTCAATCATATTTAAACATTTTTCTAGGGCATCTCCATCTATCTGACCTTCAAATACAGGAATATCAAAATTGACTTGTACCTTGAAAGGAAAGGTTCTTCCAAAGTGGTCGCTTGATGAATACATGCATGTTGTTATCGATAGGCATTGAAGGATGTAGGAAAAATTCTCCATCATTTCGTCCCTCTGTCACGTGAGAGCTTGCTCAAGAAACAAATTGATAGAATATTTTTCTCTGTCATTTTTATTTTCTTCCGCCATGGAGGATTTCTTGTGTGTGTGAGAGTGATTGTCCTCAAGAGAGATAAGCTCGAGACCCAACTTTCTATACTCGGACCTCATCAGGGACATGCACTGAAAAATGATCAAGAGTAGCCTGCTCTGATACCACTGATCCAGATTATTTTCAGCACGAAATGAGAGAGGAGACATAATAAAGAAATGTATAGAGATATATCATATATCCAATAATATAGTAGATATATATCAGAGATATAACAATAAACACATAGATACAGTAATGCACAATTTCTATTAATGAGCGAAATGTACAAAATTGTAGAAATACAGAGTGAAAGACTCGCTAGAATGGTGACAACTTATCTTTGAGAAGAGATGTGATAGCTACTTGCATTCACAAGAAGATGATTGTTACAATGAGGTTCCAAAGGCCTTTTTATCATAAAGAAAATCCAAAACCCTAACCCGGGAAGATGAAAAGCCAACAATTTTATGGACCCCATTTTGGGTAGTTTGGTGTATCAACTTCCCGTGGGCATAACTTTGGCATACGATCTTTGTTTGGGGTGCATGATATCTCGTTGGAAAGGTATCGACGAGGAGATTAATTTTGGAGGCTACCTTCTTTAAGGTGCTTGATCGTGCAAAAAATGTTTTTTAGGCCCTCAAAATAGCCCTGGAAGTTTAGGAACTGAAAATGCTAAAAATAGTAAGTTTCCATAAAATTGTTTTGAGCTAGTTAGAATAGGTGGGTGGCCACCAATATCCACCTGGCTCATCTCTGAATTCTCTAGTTCCAACCAAAAGGAGGCTACAACCCCCTGATTCTCAGGCTCCAACCTGAAGGAAGCTCCAACTCCCTAATTCTCCAACACCAACCGGAAGGAGGCTACAACCCCCTTTCCTTGCCCCATCCAACCGCCCTAAAATACAAGTGTAGACCAAATTTTCACTACCACAATCACTGCCACTATCAACCTGTCATTGCATCCAACCTATCACTATATCTAACCTATCACATTAACCTATCCAACCTATCCAACCTATCACTATCATCGATACTCAACCAAATCCTCTCACATGGATCATGCACCAAGGACACCTCTCAACTAGATGTCCAACATCACCAACACATGCCTCTACCAAGAATGTACCAAGATCACCAACATAACATCACATATATGTGTCTCAACCAAGTACCAACACGTACCATGTATCAACAATGCATCAACATGTGCCATAACCTATACCATCAAACATGTACCATAACAAGTCAATCAAAAGTGCAGCAAACCTGTACCATATCATGTATCAATCATGTACCATATCACGTACCAATCATGCATCAATCATGTACCATATCCTCAACCATGTACCATGAAATATGCCAATATATCCAAGATATGCCTCTAATGATGAACCATAACCATATCAAACCAGATACAAAGATAGCCAGTAATGCTTCTAATCAATGTGCCATAACAATACCAAGGTGTACCATATATCATACCATTACCAACAAGACATGCCTCAAGCATGTACCATACCATAAACATGTAACTCTCAAATCAAGCACATATGTGTACTTGTAACATGTAGATGAATTGTTGTATCATATATCATACAAACATACCTTCCTTGGCCTCAACAACCAGGCACTAGAATCCCTTCACAACCTTTCACAAGACCTTTTATAGATATGCGACTTGCTCTTCTACTGCCTGCATATATAGGCATTTTCCTTCACTACAACCTGTGTACATCTACGCGCTTCTGACATGTAACCTGTGTATACCTCAAAAACTAGGGTTTGTTGTAATTCTGAGACTTTCTCCTTCAACCTTCCTTTGCTACCTCAAAAATGACGTCAGATTTAACCTCATATTTTCAACAAAAGGATCAACCATAACATTCACAAGATATTCAATGTAAGTGTGTATATCCTTATGAGTGACTCCTTGAGGTGTCTATATACTTTTTCATAGTAATCTTTCTCCTTGCTTTATGGATTTCTTTTTGCAACCACTTTACCCTTTGGTTAAGACTTTTAACCAACTAGGGGCTTCTTGACCACTCTTCGGGGATTCCAACTTTACAAGGTCGTATCTCCCTAACTGTGAGGAACCACATGGAATTCCACATCTCACCATAAAAGGAATGATGAGTAATATCCATTTATGAGTGTCTTTCTTATATTTGCACTATCCTTCATGTCCATATTCCTCAACAAAATTTGGGTTCCATAACCACACCTTCGAGGATTCATGTAGGTTTATTCAAATGCACCCAACTAACCCACCATCAATATCAATCATACAAATGACAATCAAATTTCCAACAATCTCGTCCACATCTTTGTACCCCTCCAAGGGTTGACATCAATCTCTAAGGGTTGACATCAATGAAAACCAAATGTCCAACAATCTCCCCCTTTGGCATTGATGGAAACACCAACATTGATGGCAACACCAATATTGATGGAAACACTCATGCTCCCCCTCTAATCATCACTCCTCATCAATGTTTCTCACTCTCCCCCTTTGACATCAATGGAAAAGGGTCTCTCTCCTTGGGGTTTCTCCCATTGTCTTCATGCTTCTATTATTTATCTATGTTTCCATGCCTTTTTTCTTCCTCATTTTTCTCTCCTCATGTTCCTCTTCTATTGTTACTTTCCCTGAAAGTATACTTTCTCTAAACAATCCTTCTCTGACTTCATGCGCTTGAATTTTACTCTTATTATCTTTCTCTTTCTCTCCCTTTTTCATCATGGGAAAAAGGATAACTCCCCCTATCAGTATGTCTCCCCTTGTCTGTATGTTACTAATATTCATTTCTGGGTCTCTTGATTATTTCTCTTCCCTTGACTTCTCTGCAAAATGACGTGTGGATCAATGTAGGGCTACCTGTAAATGTTTCCTTTCCTCTCTTCCATTGCTTGCTAATTTTCCATTGTTGCTTCCTCTTGTAACTCTCTGACATATATATAAATCATTCATTACTTAAATTCTTCATTCACTTGTCATGTTCACTTGACCATAATGTTCAATGATTTTCATCTGATGATTGATGGTTTCTATTTCCATGCTCTATTGTGCCTTTCACTGCTTGTCTTTCTGTGACCAAATGATTCCAACTGATTCCATTGATTCCAACTATAAATACACTACTATGAATATTTTTTGGCCCATGTTATCTATACCTTCTAAGTATCCATCTCTTTCCATAATTGTTATGCATCTTCTCAAACTCATGTTTTCTACACCTGCTAAGTATCCATCTCTATCCATATGTCACAAACTATCCATACCTTTGCTAATCACATGCCCAGAATGTTGACCCATCTGTCAATGCACTATCATGAAGGCTTCATAGTTGCAATTGATCATCACATATTCCCATTGAATCAAATGTGTTTGTTGGCACACAGGGGCGAACCCAGGGTTCAACGCTTCAACAACGCACCAACAAAACCCTAACTATCGGCCCTTTCGGCAACACCTGTGAATTAGATGAAGTCTCACCAGAGGTAGAGGTAGGGGGGGTTGCAGGACTCAAGTGTCTACAACCTAGCTGGGACACAGATCTGTGATCATAGTACTTAACAGGGTACTTAGCATTTAATATTCGTTAGTCTTTAACCGTTATTCACATCGCAGGTTAAAACCCTAATTACATAACAACGCAGTATTCAACAAGACCTAAGCATATCTAACCATTCAGCACATAGCATTAAGAAGATCTAGCATGCATTCATGTTATTAAGCACTAAGCTACTACATCAGATGCATCTAACATACATATATTTTACAACACTAAGCATAAATCACATCAATCACACAAAGCAACCATAACACAAGATATGTGTGGTTCACGCCCAGCATGGGGCTACGTCCACCAACTCTTATTCTTCTTTATTATCTTCTTTTAATCTTCTTACATGCACAGAGCCACAAAGCCAACTCTGCATAGGACAAGAGATCTATGTGCACCTCGCCAGATCCTCCTTCCCTGATTTTGGCATAGCATAGAGCCTTATTACAATCACTTGCACTTAGCTCTGCAAGTTGTCAACACACAATATGCACAAAGCCTTCTTACAATTCACACAGAACTTGTACTTAGCACACTTGCACTTAGCACATCGGCCTATAACTGACTGTTTTTTACATCTCCTAGCTACTTATTTATACATTTACAAATGTGGCCTAAGCATGGGTAAACCCATGGGCCGACATCCCATACCCATTACATAAACCCTAAACCCAAAAAGCCAACAAAAGGGGGCGAGATCACGCGATCTCCGCTTCACCTAGCGCTCTGTCTTCGACTAGCCTGTTGAAGTCCCAAAAATGGTCAAACATGACCAAGGTTCTCCAAAACTTGGTCAAGGACCAACAGTGTCCATTGGTCTTCTCTATCTACAAATCAAACGATGCATTCCTGGAACAACCTGTACTGAAGATATCCCTTATTGAATACATACATGGAATACAATCATAAACTTTTGCATGTGTAACTGCCAACTGATATCTATGTGGGAACACTACTTCTCAACTAATCAATATGTCATTATGTACTTATTCTATATGACTACTCTGAATCTGTCTCTACAAATACTTCAACCTGCTTTAAGAATGTCTCTCTTATCTGTAGTAGCTACTGCACCAACTCCCCAACACTGCTGGCTAACACGAAGATCTCGTCCTTTGCGAAGCCACCCGATGTTGTATGGTTGCGGGTGTGGTGTTGTCGACAATCCCAACTGTTTGATGACCTCTGTTGAGATGAGGTTCTTCTAGCTTCCGCTATCAACAATAAAATGCAGCGGGGTCCCCTTCACCCACATCTGTGAATGAAAAAGGCGCTCCCCCTCTTCAGGATCTGTTGGTTCTTCTGGTTGAATTGTTGTGGTCGCAACAATAGCAATGGGGTCTGCGTCGA
>SNQJ01S0093894.1:0-10090 GCA_010110895.2 Picea sitchensis | reverse complement strand
GCTTATTCAATCTACATGTGACTGTCATCTCACTAATTGATTGATTAAGTTAAGAATCATAAGTTATTTCCTTAGTTTTTAAACCCATTGTGCTTACTGTTTTACATGAGTATAATCTGGTTCAACAACTATCTTCTATTCTATTTGATCAACCCTTGTCTGATTTCATTTTTAGAATGCCTTGTGATATTTGATATTACTGACAGTCTTAAAGACACAGTCCAGTTCCTAGATATTCATCTTGATCCAAAAACCACATCAATTATGAAGAAAATAGTTTCCAAAAAGGTTGAGTTACCAGGCATCTCTGACTTACAGCCTAGGAGAGTTTCCTGGAGTGATAACAGGAAGTACTTCCTCATGCCCAAAAACTAGGTCTCCACATCTTCATCCTTCTTGTTCTCACCATCAAAGGTATGAGGCTTGATCTTATTCATTTATCCCTATAGCTCATCTACCTGAGACCTCCTCTTATGATTTTTGATAGGATATGGAACTTAACTATTTTGTGCTCTCCTAGCTGAATGCCTTGGAGAGTGATGATGATGCCTACCAACATTTATTATTTTTCTTCTCTCATTATGAGACCTGTGAATCCTTGATTTGATTGACTCCATATCCTTATCCATTTTATTCTCTATGATGTCCAAGCTCTGCATCAACATGATGTTGAAACCATATTGCTGCTCCTTGTCTTTCATAAGCCTCTCATTATCAACTTTATATATTTGGACATATTTTTGCAGAATATTTATGGTCTCTACCCAGTTCATGCTCTACTCCTTGCCTTCTCTATGCCCATTGGATTATGTCCCCTCATTACCCATGCTGACATACAACCCTCTGGCCTCATCTTCACGGCTGTAGGTTCTCTATGCATATTCCATGCTTATGATCTATGTGATGATCATGTTCTAATGTAATTGTTGTTAACTCTGCAAAGTGTGCAAGCAATAATATTTTTTAGACTAATTAATTTATCAAATCTATAAATACTATACACAATTTTGTTCCATGAGTGTATCAAAATCCTTTCTTTTGGTTCCTTGTGAATTTAACTACCTAATTCAAATTTATGGGTGAATTGTTGGACTCATCTAACCAAGACCTTTCTAATGGTTGCTTTCTTTCTCAATTCTGAGTTTTGAGCATACAATTATCACCATTTGACCAATACCCATTTATTCCTTTTGTTCACCCTTCAACCATGTGGAAATTTTAACTATGCCCATGCATTTTTTCACCTAATCCTTTATATTTTTTGACAATATCTCAACTTGGTTTCTTCATGACCAAATTCTGGAAAATTTGTTCAAGTTTCACCTTCATCTGGGCTCCAAGTTGCTAGATGCAACATGCTGAAGTTTCAGACCAATTTATATTTTTTTCCATAAATGCTACATGTGCCTTGTCTGCTCTGATGTGCATTTTTAGATTCCCATATTTTTGTTTTGACTCCATGGTTATCTTCTATGGATCAAGATATTTTCGTAAACTATTCTTGTTCCCCAATCCAGTTCTGGAGAAGGAATTTATGTCTGCTGGAGTGAACTAGTACCCAAAACTTTACCCTCCACCATTTGGTATGTAACTCCCTCATATTAGTGTACTTGATGGGCCATAATGACCCGTTCAATTAGATGAGAGAAAAAACCCGATGGCAAGTCCCAATCAAACCTACTCTCATTTAGAGTAGCGTTTCCTGTGGGTTTATGGGCCTCATTGTCACTTAGAATTAAAAGAATAATAAGCGGAAAGACAATGAACTACCCCCCAAATATTTCTAACTAATTCCAAGGATAAACTAAATAAGAACTAACTAATCCAATCTAACTAATTCTAACCTATCTCAGGAGAAAAAATAATAGAATGGGTACAAAAAAAGATAACCATCATAACCATAAATAATTCATGTATTCTAATGGTAAATGAAAGCAATAATGCTAAAAAATGCATAGACAAATAGTTGCACAATACATTTATAACATCATTTCTATACCCATGAAGAAACATGTGACGCCATGAGTAAACAACACAGAGTGCAGAAAAAATCCATACTACATAATCCTATCTACTCAAGCAAAAGATGAATGCATCAAGAGTAGTCTCTACTACATCCATCAAAGCCACCTATTTCCGAAATGCCTCATCCTCTTTATTTCTTATAAGTAATAGTACCATCCTTTGTTACAAAGGGAAAAATTCCCCTCTCTATGCCATGAGTTATCTTTTATAAGACAAGAGAGAGACTCTTCAATTCTCATCACTGTTTGTTTCATTTTCCTTCCATTTCATTTCTCTCATTTCGAAAATGGACACATGTAAGTGTTACATAGATAAATTGAATGGACTCATGAGTCGTTATTTTCGTCCTCAGACAATTTATAAATGATACATGTTTAAAAATACTCATTGTCTTTGTCCATTTGTGTTATCTTTTATTTTTCAGAAGTTTTTGGGTGTTTCTGGCTTCGAACTACAGAATGTGATCATTGTGTCTTATTCTCCTATGTCTTATATTTCCGTTGAGATATTTTTGGCTCGCTTTCATTGCTTTCAACTCAAGATATGATGGTTTGAAGTCAGCATACCCAGTTTTTCATCTGAATTAAGGTTCCATCTGTGTTTTTCATTTTTTAGCCATATTTTATTTTAATATGCTATCCATTCATGTCCCATCCTATTCTTTACTCTTCCATATTTCCATCAAGCCCTCTTGTCCCTGATTTCGTTGCTCATAGCTTCAGATAGGGTTTCTTGAAGTTGGTCTGGCCAATTCCCCCCAAATCTGTGGGTGTCTGTTTTATTCATTTTTTGTCATTTTATATCAACCTTCTGGCCTAGATACATGTATCAATGTGTTCCTCTATCCAATACATTTACAACGAGGTATCACGGGCCTCATTCTAACCCTTGTAGCAAAAGTTATGGTTGTTTGAAAATTGTCACTCAACAACCATTGATTTAGCCTACGAGTGAATCTGGACCATTGATCTTCTTCCTGAAAAAGACATCCCACACATATGAGAGAGTTAAATACTTAGTTGTTTAAAATGTTCACCCCTTATGGATAGTGTGAATCAAACCTGGGTAGTCATGTGACTTGTGGCTTGTAAAACAATTTTTTCCAATTTTTTTTTAAATCAAAAAAATAATTAAAAAAAAATGAAAATTTAATAGAAAAAAAAAGGGAAAAAATTTATTTACAGAGTTAAAAATGAAATTTATCAATAATCAATTAAAAATGATATTTACAAAAATTATCCTACCCCCAACTAGATTTTAACCTATGACCTCTAAGGATGACCTTTAAGGATGGACTAACTGCTAATGTTGAGGGATCATCGACGAGGAGGAGGTACTAGACTGCAAGGGGTCGTCGACAAAAAGGAAACACTTAATGACAAGGAGTATCGACGACTGGGGATCATTGAAAATGAGGAAGAGCATAAGAATCACCAATGACGAGGGAGGACGAGTGTCAAACAGAGGATGGGTGCACAAATCATGTGGGTGACAGGTCATGGTAGTGCCACGTGTCTGAGGATGCGAGCATGGCAGATGAGCAAGGTCGGGGTTGGTTAACTTTCAGTTAATTGTGAGTTTCTGAGGGGAAATGGGTCGTCGATCTATAATTTTCGAGATACATTTGATCTATCATCGTCGGGAGCAAAGTCAGGGTGGTTGAAGACCATGGGTGAATATAGCTCTGACGATGAAAGAGAATAGGTGTCATCGTCGTCGGATAATGGAGTCAGGAGAGTCCAAGTTCTAGGGAGAGGGGAACTCTGACAATGAGAAGGCCTGATGAACCTGTTGTCAGGGAATGCGGTCAAAAGGCTGGAAGGATGTGAAGCAGGTAGATCCCAATGACTATGATGACAGGTAATGGGTGTTACATTATCACCACATAGGATGACACAAGTGATAAGGAACCACATAGCTGCCACATGGTAGTGAGGTGGAAAGGTGAGTGCATACTTAGAAAACTTCAAGAGCCATAAATTTTGATTCGGAAATCAGATTCAAGCATGCTTATAAGAGTTGGAAAGATATTGAATAGAAGAATTCAACTAAGGGGTTTATTTAGATAGAATAATAGAAGAAAATAGAGGGAACACTCAATAAATAAAGGGAAGGATAAAAGGGGAAGCAGATCAAAGGATTCCCCCACATGCATCTCAGGGCTGGAGCAATCGCAAAGAAAGGATATCATGCTAACTTGTTCCTGCAACCACAAAAAGAGACGAAATCAATTATGCGATAAAAATGACATTCACCAACATTAAGAAGCATAATATTTCCTTGCCTTTAAGAAAATTTATAAACAAGTACTAAGAGTGAAGAAATTGAGGAGGATAGGTTTTTCAAAGGTAATCATCTATGATCAAAAGAGACAATCGACCATTATCAAAGACAATCATCAACTAAGATCAAACACCCAAACTCCCTTGAGGTAGGAAAAAAAGTAACATAGGCTCCAATAGTAAAGGATTAGGCAATATGAACAGAATTTTAGTAGGGGACCCTTTTCCTTTAGCTTGTAAAATCAAAAGTAAAAAAAGGGGGGTTGTTGCAGACACAACAAATGGCCACACGCTGGAAGAAACAATTATCTTTTTCAATAGAAGTCTAGGGCCTATACTTCAGATCTTAGTTTTAAAGATAAGTTCAACAAACTACAGAACAATTTCCAACAATCATGGGTAACACAATGATGCCAAAATTCTAAAAGATATAACCCAATATTTATAGTAGTAGGAATCTAACACACCCTTTTCAAAGAGCCAAATAATCAGAAGTTATTTTACCAACTGTACACTTCAAATTAGTTTTGGTTTCAACCATGTTTTTTTTTTACTTTTAAAACAAACAAACATCTACCTAAGTGTGTTCCTCATCTCTCTTTTCCCGACATTGATTCACTACCAGCGAGCATCCATAGCCCCGAAAAAGTTGTTTCGATACCATACAAGCATAGCCCCGCTGCCAGCATGTAATACCCCAAGCCTGAGCCCCAACTGAATTGTAAACATGTTTTATAGGTTGGTGAACCAAGTGATTATAAGCTAGGAGGCTTATGTGATGATTAGGCTGGAGAACCTAGATGTTAAAGGCCAATGAGCCTATTTTTTGTATATGTAAACACTCATATAATTAATATAATACATCGATGCGTGTAAACCGACCACGATAAAAGAGTATGGGGGACTAAAATTCACTAGGAGGGGGAAGGGAAGGGCTAGGAGACTATGGAAAAGGGCTAAGATTGAGGGCTTAACCCCAAGAGAATATTATATTATTATTTTATAAAGACTATGGTGAGGATAATTATTTTATCCTAAGTCTCATGGAAGAGGGAATGAATCCCAAGTGGAGAGAAACAATCTCCAAGAGAGCCATGTGTCAATCATGGTGCATGAAAATATAGGTGGTGAAAATAATATGTTTTCCCATCTTTCCCCATTCACTCATGCATTCACACACGGAGCCATCCTCTCTATCATTGACCTCTGCATCGTCACACACCCCTGGAACCTAGACGCACACCTTCAACAGTGACCTCGTACATTTCCTATGAAGCACAACACACATGTACTTTTCATGAGCCTGTACTGTTCCTTAATGATTGTTGTTGCTGCCAACATAGTTCCTTGACTGAGAATGGCTTGCTTCCATCATCTGTTCTATACCCGATCTTTGTTGCTGCCATCACCCTTACTCGATTGACTTAGGAGATGGACTGAAGAAGCAGGTTGTCAGGCTTGTCAGTTTGAATAGGCGGGTTTCTAGGCCTGTGGAATGAAGAAGCAGGTTGTCAGGCCTGTAATCAGCTCTCTCCAGGTGAGAGAGGTTGTCGGGAAGTGATTTTCTCAGAGGGAACCCAATGGGAGCTATAGTGATATGAGAATTCCTGTTCGACATGTTGTTGAAGCCCTAGAAGGGAAGTGGGGCAGTTGAAGGACTGTTGAGCAGAGAAGGGGCACACTTCCTGCGGTGGGACATGCATGTGGGGAATGAGAGGTTGTAGGATGTTAGTGTGAGTTGGATCCTAGGGAGAAATACTTCCTATTGACTGTGTAACGTCTTGTTGTCTCAGCCTAGCCTAGGAATCCCTTTACCCGGGTGGAGTTTAGTCCCATATTGAGGGTGACCCACTGTTGAGAGTGATGAGAAGCGTGGTATAAGGCTGGGACATTCATGGAAGGTCTGCATGAATTTGGTGATATTCTATAAAAAGATAAGTATCAACTATGTGTTCAATTGCATGTTGTGTATTATACATGTGTTATATTTATGGGTATTTCCTGTGTATGCTGCATGTATATGTTTATTGTTATTTCCGCATGAATCTATGTATTAGTAGTAGGTAATTGCTTTTTTTATGTTATATATATATGAAGATGAAATTATTGTAAGTTTTTGTGTGGCATAGCCCAATAGGTCTATGGTTGGGTACGCTACAAATTGGTATCAGAGCTTAGTAAGAGTGTATTATTGACTAGCATGGCCCGACTTGGAAGGTTGGGGATGTTACAAATTGGTATCGGAGCCCTAGTTTCCAACACTGATCCTGGATGGGCTAAGCAAGTTGAGGTGATTCACTTGCGTGGAATTGGGCAAAAGCCCCCAAAATTTATGTTGTTAAATTCATGGAAAATTGGAGGAAATTGACCAAAGTGGTGAATTTTTCATAATTTAATACCTGTTCAGGCCAATTTAAACCTGGAAGGGGTTGAATTTGAAGCGAAAGTAGTGCACATGTGACTTATTTAAGTTTTAAACTCAGAGAAGAGAAATCTCTCTTTGTGAGAAGAAGAATGGACAATATATGTTCGGGAGGGGATTGAATTTGTCACAACCATTGGATATGGAAAAGGAGTGCGACGTTTAACCCCTCAATTCATTCGAAATTTATTGCTTTGACAATTTTTAAGTCTTGGATGAAAAGGAGGTAAAAGTCTCGGAGTGAATCTACGATATAGATCACGACGGAATAATGCCTGACCATTGGATTTTGTGAGGGACAGATCTGGGCTGTTGGATCTGTGCACAAGTGAGTTTGAGCCGTAGATCTCATGGAATTTTGGAGGTTGGGCACTTCGGGAGGAACACGTTCTTAATTTTCCTGGAAGAAAATCTCTCGAAGTCCCGAACTCTGGAGTAAATCAGAAATCTATGTTATCTTGGACGCGTGGCTACAGATTATCATATATTTGACGTTCGGGAGATTTGTGGTGTAGTATGCAGAAGTCTCCCAAAGCCCCGAAGTTCCAAAGATATGGAGAAAACTGTTTGGGAGTTTGGAAGTTCAATGTTTGAGTGTCTTGATGTGTTCCAGTGTGAGATCCTCCGAAGTCCTGAAGTCTCGAAGTCCCGGAGCACCGGAGTGATGCAGTGTGATGAAGTCACCTAGAGTGACGTGGACTTGTTTAGAAATTCAACATTCGAGAGAGTTTTTATTTATTCTAAGAAGTTCTCTGAAGCCTAAAGATCAGGAGCACTGAAGTAGTAAAGCTCTGAAGAGCGAGGGTTCGGGAGTTCACCAATTCAGCATTTGGAGGAAATGATGTATGGTGTAGCAAGAACCTTTGAAGCCCAAAGTCTCGGAGCCCCAGAGTCCCGAAGCTCTAGAAAAGTGCACATCAACTAAGCGATTGGTCATAGCCCCTGGTCCTATGCAACTTTAGTCAAATTAAAAGGGGGCTAGTGCCCAAATTGACGTTTTCAAAGACAGAAGGGGGGTAGAACAAGGAATTTGTGGGGTTTCGAGTTGTATAGACATGCACCTAAAGATGTAAAGAAGGCATGTGTACTTTACGAGAGGATCCAACACAAGTACAAAATCCAATTTCAAATTTGAAGAAGAAGAAGAACTTTACAGAGAGTACTTCCCAGGAAGGACAAATTTTCAAATATTCCTAAATTCCTGCTCAAAACTAAAAATTGAGCATGGAAGCAGGCGTTGGAAAGATCTGGAAAAGTAGAATATAACTATTTACCCAGAAAAGTGATCAGAACAGTGAATTTCTTAGAAAAACAAAGGAAATAAGTTTGTTATATTATTGAACCAAAATGGTTCATATTTTCATGAAATTGTTAAGACAATTAGCCTGACAAAGTTCTGTTGGATGCGCATTTTACAGAGTTAACAACAAATAGATCAGATTAGGATCAGCTCAGAGTGCAGAAGGATGGGAGATACACAGGGGGCTTACATCTAGGAAGGTGATATCAGAGGGATGGATTTCCATTTGGATAATGAAGGTGCAAACTCAATTGGACGTGGAGACGAAAAGGAAGAAAACATGAACTTGGAAGAGGCAATTAAAAATTTGCAAAAGGATGTTCAAAGTCACAAGGCTAATAATGAAAGAATTATGAAAGCCAAGGAGTAGCAGGAGGACTTAAACAAGAATTTAATGTAGAACTTGAACATAATAGAAAAGAAATTGGATAAGGAGAGTGGATCAAGCAAATCAGGAAGTCATAGGTATCCTTATGAGAAAATAAGAACACAGAGTGTTAGCAGACATCACCATCACTCCCTAAGACATTCCAATAGGATAACACCTAGTAGCTCAAGTTCATCCCCTGTTAATAAGCATAAGAAGAGGACTGGGGTGGATGTGTTATGGGGAGAAATGAACAAAATCAAACCTCCTACATTTGATGGTGAGCACAAGAAGGATGAATATGCAGAGACATGGTTGTTGGGAATGAGAAATTATTTTCAATTACATAATTATTCTTCATATGCAGAAGGGATAATTTCTATCTACCAACTCAAGGGAAAAAAATCTATGTGATGGGATCTGATTGTGTAGGTGAAACATATTAAAGAGAAAAGTGTGACTTGGAAGGAATTCAAGAAGTACTTTGAAAATAAATACTTGACTAAAAGATATTATGACAAGAAAATGAAAGAGTTCTTCGAACTCAATCTTGGGGGTATGACCAGTGATTAATATGAAAGAAGGTTTTTAGAACTACTGAAGTATGTTTCTTTCATCAAGGACGAGACTGTTAAGATTCATAGGTATTTGAGTGGATTTCCTTTATTCATCAGTGATAAGATATAATATGATGATCCCAAAACATTGGAGGAGACAATAAGGCGAGCCAAATTCCTATATGATCAACACAAAGCAAGGCCAAATTTTCAAAAAGCTTGGGAAGACAAGAATAAATATAATATGGAACATAAGAAGAAGGGGGCTAAGCCACCATTATTTAGAAATAATCCTTAGGGACAACCAGCCTTTAGAGAACCCAAAACAATTGAGATAGGAGGGAAAAGACCAAGACAACCACCTATTCAATGTTGAGGTTGTAAAGGAGATCATATGGATATAGATTTCCCTCACAGAGGTGAAAAAGTGAGAGTTGTTCACAATGTAAAACAAGCTGAAACAGTGGAGGACACATGCATAAGTGTACCAAGGATCTATGAAGCCTTGGACAACAAGTAAGAAAAATTTCAGTGAAACATGATTGAAGTGGAAGGTATGATCAACAACCAAACCATTACAATTTTAATTGATTCAGGAAATAGTCATAGTTATATATATCCTAAGGTGGTGGAAATATTTCATTTGCCAAGAAGAAAGCATGGTAAATCTTGATTGGTACAATTGGCCACAGGAGTCAAAAGAAAAGATAATGAGTTGGTTAAGTCATGTCCAGTGGCCATGAATGGATTGAACACTGGGGCAGATTTGAACATCTTGTCTTTAGGTTACTATGAATGTCTAATTGGGATGGATTGGTTGGACCAACACAATTCTATCCTAGACTACAAGGAATTTAATTTCCTGTATGTTGAAGGGAACCTAAGGACAATACAAGGAATTCCTAGGGAAATAACTATTAGAGAAATCTCATCAATGCAGCTGAAGAAAAGTTATAGGAAAGGATGTCAATTATTTGTAGCTCATATGGAACAAACATCAAGGGATAAGGTGTCAAATATTGAAGATCATGCAGTACCAAAGGAGTTTGGGGATGTATTTAAAGAAATACTAGGATTACCTCCTAAAAGGGACATTGATTTCTCCATAAATTTGATGCCTGAAGAAACTCTAGTGTC
>SNQJ01S0093893.1:0-24536 GCA_010110895.2 Picea sitchensis | reverse complement strand
CTAATCAACCCCTTGTCCATTTGTTTCTGGACTTGTTTCTTAACATCTTCATTCTCCTATGACGTTAGTTTATACACTTCTTTGTTTGGTAAACTCGCTCCTAGTATAAGGTCAATGTGATGGCTTATACTCCTGATGGGTGGAAACAAACAAGGTAAATCGTCGACCACTATATCAGCGAAATTCTTCAGCAGTTCCTGAATCTCCTCAGGTAGATCATCTATTGAGGTATTGGTCAATATGAATTTAGGTTTTCTCACCGCAACAAACTGCATTTCTTCATATTTCTTGACTTCATCCAGAAGTTCCTTCCCACTCATGAGAAGTAGAGTATTGCTTGTTTCTTCTTTCACCTTCTTGTCTTCATTTGGCAGCAAAATATGTGTCCTACCATTCTTCTCCAAGGTGTATGTGTTCTTTCTTCCATCATGAATAAAATTTCTATCATATTTCCATGGCCTTCCCAACAAAATATGATAGACATCCATAGGAATTATGTCACATAAGATCTCATCTTTGTATCCCCCTATCTTAAATTCAACTAAACATTGTTTAGTGAAAGTTACTTGATGTCCTTTTTGCAACCACGAAACCTTGAATGGGCTTGCATGTGAAACTGTCTCCAATTCCATATTTTCCACCATCTCTGTGGATACTAGATTATCCGTGCTTCCACTATCAACTAACACCTTGCATACCCTATCCTTAGTCTTGCAAGTAGTCCTAAATAAATTGTTCCTCTGGACTAGATTCTCCGTCTCTTTCTCTGAATTCAAGAGAATTTTCCTCATCATTAAGGATATTCCACCTTCTGCATCTTCGACCTCAACATTTCGCCTCTGCTCTTCTAAAATGTGAGCTTCACCTCCTCCATCTCTTTTTCTATCGGGACATTCAAAATATTTGTGTCCAATCTTTACACAGACAAAACAATTTATTTCACCTCCTCTGCCTCTTCCTCTTCCTCTTGGTCAAGGAAAAGTGTTCCTATTGGCATACTGTCCTCCTTGTGAGATCCTCCCCTTTCTGGGTAGTTATGAGGTTTCTTTTCTTCATCCTTGGGATTTTGTACTCTGTCCTAGGCAACTGCTTTGTCTTTGCTCTGAATTCTACCTCTGCCCCTTTGACCTTGATTTCTGGCCAATTTCACTTCTGCCTTTGAAGCAGTCTAATAAGAATCTTCTACATTCCTGATTGTCACCATGCTCATCTAATCCTAAATCTCTGTTCTCAGGCCATTCATGTATCTGGTGAATTTTTCATCATCACTCTCATGATGACCAGCTCTGATGTTTAACCTGTAAAATTCCTCAGTGTATTCCTTCATTGTCATCCCTTTCCGTCTCAAATTCTACATTCTTCGGAACAAATTAATTTGGTAATCCTTGTGTATGAATTTGGCTTTCATCTTGGTGACCATCCTATCCCATCATTTAATTATTTGTTTGCCTTTGCAACGCCTATCAGCTTGCAGTTCATCCCACCATAGTGTTGCATGCCCTTTCAATCTAGTGACAACGTGCTTTACTTTGTTATCTTCTTCGATATCCTTATAGTCGAAGTATTTATCTAGAGCTCTAAACCAATCCAACAGCTCCTTAACATCCAAGTTGCCTTCATACATCGAGATGTCCATTTTATCTCTGGAACCTATTCTTGCAACAACTTTGAATAGACGTTCCTCTGTAGTATCTTCGGCTACAATTTCTTCTTCGTCTCCAGCTTTGTTCTCACTTTCAGACTCACTGATATCTTGATTATCAAGTGTTCGCCTCTGTGTTGTCTCCATAACATCCAATCGAGCAGAAATTTATCTCATGTCCCTTTCCACGGCTGGATTGAGCATGGGTCTCTCTTGACGTCTTCTTGGTGACATTGCTTCAATCTGTCCACGCAGAATTCAATCACAACTGTCCTCTGTCTTCCCTCTAGAGAAAACAAAATTTGTTATCTCTGATACCACCTGATGCAGACCCCCACCTCAGTAGGGTCCGCTGACCTCTCGGTCTTTGGATCTCCAATTTCCTGAGTTGAAATGGCTCCTCAGTCGCTGCTGGAACCTTCAACACTTAATGACCACAGGTCCTTTTCTAAGCTCTACCCACGCGGACATGCACTTGGATGCGAGCCTCCTCTCCATGTGACCACCGACGTGACCAAAACCTTAATCCAAAAGGCGCGTTGGGTTTCGTGATGTCGGGACTTCCGTTGCAAGGAACCTAGACTCCTCCGACTCTCGAAACCCCAAAATACCAAAATTTCCTTTCCACAGATCAACAGTCCTGGTTCTCCCATGATCTGATGGTCTAGATCGCGTCGGGATTTCATGTATCAAGGATTTGTGAAGTGCTCCTCTCCCCTTCTCCCGAAATGAAAAAACACGATGATTGCTTATGCCAGATTGATGGTCCTGGTTTCCCGTGATCCAATGCTCCATATCCTTCCTTCTCTTATCTGGATTTCATGACTTGCGATTCCCGAAAACAACTTCCTCCACACTCCCGACTCCCGAAATACCGAAATGTCGGAGTGCCAAATCGAAGGCTCATGCTCCTCGAGATCTAACGACTGTTATCTCTCCTGAGATTGTGAGTGTTGAAATAAAATCGACCTTATCCTTCCCATATATCTATTAGATCTGACAGTCCACGAAAAATCAATGTTTCTCCCTCCAAGAATTCCAACCATTCGTTCAAATTCTCAAAGACTCTCGTCTAAACAATTGGCGTCTTTCCTCGTGAGCTTGGTTTCTGCGAGGTGACTTTGGCCCTCATCCTTCCTTTTAACTTTCCAAGTCTCTATCCCTCCTTGAGCTTGATTCTTGCTGCAAACTTGAGGATTCTAAGGAATCTTGCACACACTCCTTGTGGCCCTCATGATAATCCCTGATTATCTGATACCTCCCAACTCTTCGCACTCCTTGCGATAGAAGTTATTCAATCACTCACTTGGTTGGAAAAGTATAAGACTTCGAACTTCCAGTAAACACCTTGCATGACTTTGTGCTATACTTGCACTTTTGTTGGTATAAGAACAACTATATCTCTCCTAAGCTTTTCTGAGGTAAAACTCAGAATCTCGTCAACGCACTCCTTGCGGACCTTCACTGCAATCCTTGCAGGAATTCTCAGGATGAGAAGAAATTGAAACTTATTGTTGAGTCTCAGTTTTGACACTTCTAATGCCCTATATTACCCTCTATCTGAGCCTATTATACCTATGCTATGTGTATCTAATTGACTGTTTCCTCCATAAATACACTTAATGACCTTGCTCATGTGCATAGAGAGGTAACTTATGGTTAAGGCATGATTTGTTTAGTTTTGTTGAGTTAATTGGATTAAAATGGTTGATTTTGTATGATCCTAATCACTTTGACTCTTAAGAAGCATGATCCGGTACCCAGTCTATTCTGGTACCAGCCTGTGCTAATCCGGTACTAGACATAATTCATATTTTTTGAATGTTTCTAGAAGAAAATCAAGCTCATGGGTTTTTTCCAGAGAAATGTTTACATGTGGACATGTGAGACATAATTCACCCATATCACACGTGTGTAACTCTAGCTCAGGGGGAATGATTCTGCCAAAATTAGCAAAAAAACTCAAACTGCCAACTTGTGCCTCGATTTCCGTGCATATGGTATCATATATAGAATTTATAATACATGGATTTTGTCCATAATATGGAAAATTGAGTAAAATGCGGGAAGGTTTTATAAATTAGAATTGGTTTGGGAGATATGGGTGGGGGATTAACTCGAATCTGCCCAAATTGTTAAAAAAACACAGATTTTTGGGATTTATCCTAAAATTGTAAAAATTGTTTTTTTTAGTTTGGGGATTTGGTTTCATACATTCCTCGATGGATTTTATGTATAAATAAGACCTCATAGGTCTGAGTAGGGAGGAATTATTATGCTACAAGATTGGTTCTTGAAGAAAGAAGAATTGTTATGTTGTAGGGTTGATTCTTGAAGACTGTGGATTGTACCTCTGTTTTTCTCAAGTAATGATATAAATTACAGTTCATGAAATTGATGCATGTTATTAGGCCTTTCATTCTGTAAGTTTCTTTTAAATCTACCTTGTTGGTACGACAAGGGCCCATCGTCCCAACCAAGGTAATCTTCTTTGTATTTACTGTATATATAATTCTAGGTTGTGTATGGATAAAATCATTTTTGTTTTGATCATAAACATCTAACTTTATTTATGTTTTGATTCAGTAAACATTTGAAAAAATACAATAAAGATGTGTGGCAATTGTGAGTGAGTGGGTGAGCATTTTTGGATTGCAATATATATTTCTGGAGTGTAATATGGATTTATGAGTGCAACATAGATTCTTGAGAGAACATTTTGTTGGAAATGTTTAACAGGTAGCATATGCTTGTCATTGATGGAAAGTACAACAAATGTGTAGCATATGCTTGTCATTGACGGAAAGAACAATGAAGATGGCATGAGCACAAGAAGAATGTAACAGACATGCACCAAAAGTATTTGGGAAGACGCAGAAAGCACCCCATAAGATCGTGGAAGAGATAGTGTGAGGGATGTTTGGTATGTTTTTACACGCACGTATGCTTGTCATTGATGACAAGCAATAACAACGATGATGGCTTGAGTACAACAGCTGCATGATCGCCAGCAAGTGCTGATATTCAGAAATAATTAACAACGCAACAATCCTACCGCCAAATCGTAGGATTGATCTAAACTTATTGATCATGCATGATATCCGTAACGCTTGTGCAACATTTCATCGCTGGATTCCAACCAAAAATTCCCGAAGTTTAATGAAGGCCGTTAGATCCGAATATAGACAAGAAGAGCACGTAGAAATGGAGGACATATCTCAGGCATTATATCCAAGCACGTGGTTCGACTCCACCGCTGGATCTGAGTTCCTGAATGCATCGCTAAAGTGCAAGGAGTAGAGGGCTCACAAAAACTCCTCGCTGTGGAGGACCGCCCATCTCTGGGGTTATGTAATCGTTGATCCGACTCCCTCGCCGGAGTTTTGCATTGAGAGTTGGAGATGACAAGTAATATCATCCATATAAATCCCGATTTCACGATATGAAAATCATCGCATCCGACTCGCCAAATCAAGATCACATCTCGACCGTCGATCCGACTCACGCCAGCAAACCACGTCACTTAGGAACATGTGGTACAACTAGGTAATGAAAAGTGTCGACCATTCAACATGCCAAGCACATGTAAGCCGCGAATCAAGGTGACATGTGGCAAGTATTCAACACATGCAGACGCCGCATCTCTACACCATGTCGAAGTTTGAAGAGATCGCGGTTGAGGATGTCAAAGAAACAATGCAATCGGAATCCCGACGGCGCATATGCAAAATCGCAACTTCAATCACAAACATTGAAACAAGATCAGATCTAGACCATTGATCCAACTCCATATCGGAGTTTCACCTATCATGATATTACGAAGAGAGGGAAAGAAACAATGCAACAAGAATTCGCGTAAATCGCTGATTTAATCGCGTACTCATCAATCAAGTTGTCCCATCTAGATTGTTATCCCGACATTCGAGCTCTCGTGGATTGAGAGTTGAAGAGGTCAAAGAACATTCACCACAGGAAATGTCAAAATCGATATGTGAAATCACTAAATGATCCAACCGCCAGTCAAGTGTTGATCGGGATTGTTGATCCTACACCATTTCGGGGTATCAGGGATCGTGACTCTGAGGGTCGAGATGCCTCATCTCTAGACCACCTAAATACTCAGTGCTCATAAGGCTGTGGTCACAGTCCATGGTCATGAGAAGGGAAGGAGTCTGTCCAGATAAGATCCATTTCGGGTCTTCGGAGATCTAACTTGGAGTCGAGATAAGGCCATTCTAGATTCATCAAACGCGGAATTCGTGAAAAGCCGCTTTGCATAGGCTTTGGTTGCTTAATCTATAGTCATACCGTAGGTTGAGATAAGTGCATAAAATTTTTGTATCGAAACATCGGAGATCGTCAAATGAAGTGTGGAGACACTCAACACAAGATTGTTGGAAATGCCGTAAACCCCATTTAAAGACAATGTCAATAAAGTTCATCCAATGGCTGCCAGATAAATTGAATATGATCTAAAGGTTACTATTCTTCTCATAAGTTAACCCTCCTCGGCTACTTAACTGCTAGTTAAATGGATTCGGCGATTGCTATAATCGCTTGGTGTTTCAAATTGTCGGACATTTGTCCTTGTTTTGCATAAGTAAATGCGAAGTGGAACCGCCGCGGAGGTGTGCATAAAAGAAAATAAGACAGACTACGTGTGGTTGGTTGTTCTGACTATGAATGAAACCGGCGAGATCGGAGTCTAATCGATGCATCTAATACGTTGAAAATGCCAAAACCATTGATGGCGGCCTGACTCGGCGAAACCTCGTAATCGCCAGGAGATGAAGAGTCCTGCCTTCGGCCCAATAAAGGAAGACTACCTTAGAAGGGATTGACAAAATGGATGAGCCGCTGAAGCCTATAGAAGCTAACTCGTGAGAGGGTTGAGCTTGACTTTAACAGAGAAGACAAAGAGTCTCAACCGAAAGAGAGAAAAGGAATCTCGGGATAACACCTAGTGATCATAGACACATGGCTGAACCACCGAGAATAAGAGTCAACATGATGATCGCAGAGAACCCCGAGGTGGGAGGAGATTACAGCATGAGAATGAAGAGGAATGGTGAATACTGCATGCACAAGATGCACCGTAATGGCATATACACGGCACAAAAGCAAGAGAAGGGTTGTTGTTTCTGTTGGAGTTGTTGTGGTCATGGTGTATAAGGATTGAAGTGTGAGCAAGGAGGCATAGCACAAGAGTAGAAAATACACAGTAGAGGAAGTTTTCATTGAAGGGACATGGTGCATAGAGTAAAAATGGAGAAGAACAAAACACAAGTCAGCGTGCGTGAAATAAGGAGGCGTACAGAAAACAAACATAGCATAACAATGATGAGCCCGGTAAGCCATTGCTGAACATTACATCACTGTAATAAGTCTGTGAGCAAAGATTTTATGTCGTGGTGGAAGTTGAGCTAGGGAGGATTGTTTTGTCCCCATAGGTTCAAGTGGGTGTTTGAACACGAGGACTTGTAGCTTCCATCCGGCTGCGCCCAAAGAGAAACTAGGTGGCGGGAGTGGTAGCGGGAGAACTATTTTTCTCTGCTATACAAGTTGGTGCCCACCAGCGTCTCGTGGTTCATTCAAATTGGTTCCGGAAACACTCGTGGAGCGCCGAAGCCCTTCTAGTTGGTGCTAGAGAAACCAAGGAGCTGGTCTTCCTTCTAGTGGGTTCCAGAGAAACGAGTTGGTGTCGCCAGTTGCAGTTTGCAAAACATAGGTTGTAGCCCCATTATGAGTCGGTGCTCATATGTACGATAATGCAAAGAATGTAACGGCCACAATTTCTATGATATAAAGAAAAAGAGGTTTTTACCCCTATAAGGTTTCCCTCGAAAATATCCGCCTCGTTTCGTGAATCATGCTGAATGCCGCTGCTTTGTTTTTCGCTATAGATTGCCCGGTTTCAGAAAAGAGTTTAAAAAGAAGCATAATTGTTTAAGCATTTGGTAACAACCTCCATCTACCCCCCTCGTCCAACAATTGGTATCGAAGCAGCCCCTTTATCTAAGGGTAGATCCTAGAGCTAAACATGACAATTCATGAAGGGACCCCTACCAGGGTCTCCCTATTTGATGGAACGTAATTTCGACCCTCGAAGGTTAGAATGAGAACAATCACTGGCCTTAGGGAGCCCATGTCCGATGTAGTAGAGACTGTGTACATAAATCTTGTTGTGCTAGTTTCCAAAGATGATAAGTTAGAATTTACTTTACCGCTAAGGGAATGAATGCTATCTTTGAATGGACTTTATGTAAGCGTTTCAGCGCTTCTGCGGAGCAGGATGCATCTTCAAACCGCTAAAGAAATGTGGACAAACTCATTAACAACTATAAAGGTAATGAGAAGGTAAAATGTTTCAAACCTGCTGCAGTACGCTTTGAAAAGCTACCGATGAAAAAGAAGATGAAACCATTGGGAAGTATTTACTGAGAGTTGAAGAACTAGTAAATGCAAATACCGAAAACACTTGGTGAAGAAATTGAGGAAACCCTCTTTAGTTCAGAAAATTTTGAGATACCCATGTGATAGGTCTTCAACCCAAAGGTCTCAGCCTATAGAAGAACTTAATGACATAAATACTTTGTCTTTGATCAACTTCTAGGAACGCTGATCGTGACATGAAATGAGGATAATTACAGATAAAACCACCACTAAAGAAGCATCATTTAAAGAAAATAAGAATGAGGATTTCAGAGCCCGATGAAATTGAACAAAATTCGGTGGAGAAGATTTCAAAAGAAAGTATATGGGTACTGCAATATACCTTCAAATTCTTTTCAATTATGTATCAAGTAGGTCATTTTGCAAAATAAATGTCCACACAAAGGAAACGATGATCAAACTCTGAAGATGAAGAGAAGCATAAATCAAGAAGATTTGATAAGAAGAAGAGTTTATGTAAACAATGATGACTCAAGACACCGATAGTGATTCCTCATGTGAAGATAAAGTAAAACACTTCTATGGCCAAAGAGGGTTGCGATAATGAAAGAACAAAGTAAAGCGAAGAGAATGATGAAGAAGCTCGGTTGACATGGAAGGAGAACTCAATGCTGCATCTGAAGAGATTGAGAGACTAAGAATCAAGAACAGAAAGAAAAAAAAAAAAATTGTTGATACAATTTGAAAAGACAAATAACCCGGTGATGAAGATCTTGTCCTACTAAGTAGAATTGAAGAGGCAAAGAAAACGAAGAGATTCTAAACAACAACTATCAAAAAGAAGACAAGATGTGAATCATTAGAACTAAATGCAGGAAAACAAGGAGAAATGGAGAAATTCTTTAAGCCTCAGATAATCAGAATTTGCCAAGT
This sequence comes from Picea sitchensis, assembly GCA_010110895.2. Lineage (NCBI taxonomy): Eukaryota > Viridiplantae > Streptophyta > Pinopsida > Pinales > Pinaceae > Picea > Picea sitchensis. The sequence goes on along the minus strand of SNQJ01S0093893.1, from coordinate 15,568 downwards.
ATCAAAGCCTCAAAAAGGATTAGCCAACATTATGAATCAGCGCGAATCAAAAGCTGAAAACCGGTTTGGGTTAAGGCAAGAGGATCAAGAAGTGGGAAGTCGTGAAATGAAGAACCCATCAAGTTTGTCAAAGTACAACTAATGACAATAACAAGCCTACAGAAACAAAAAAAGACAACCAGCTTCCGTGATTAAAGTAAGAAAAGGTGTCGATTCGAATCAGAGAACGTGGACAAATAATGCACCCCGCCAAAGACATCATCAGTACGAAAGAAATCGGGATTTGCTCAAAGAAGACAACCTCTTTCAAGGTACAAAAATTTTTCTATGGATATTGTTTTATCTGTTCTAACTTTGGTCACAAAGTCAGAAATGTTTCTAAGACTTAGACATGAGCAATTAAGATTTCAAGGAATAAATATCTTCCACAACAAAGAATGATGCCAACAGTAACAAACCATCACATATTGCAAATTGCCAAATTAAGTCTAGAGACATGCATCCGAGGAGGTCAAGGATTAATAAACAATCAATGAGTAGACAACACCGCAACTACAACTTTAACGGTATTGAACAATGAGATTGAATGTTATAACCCGCTGCCAACTTTGGCTTTCAATAAAGAGACAAACCGCCATCCAAGAATTCATGCGCTGCACCTAAGGATAAAGTTCCTTAGATGTACATTACGGAAAAAGGAAAGATATTGAAAATGTGATCTAGCACTTTCACTTCAAAAACAAAAGGCCCCCGGGAATATAGAAACTGGATGTTGCAAGCACATGACCTGTTCATGGATGCTTTGTGCATAAGTAAAAAGAAAATAGAAATGCATCCCGAAAATAATGAACCAGGCAAAATCAAGGGTAGAGGGAGGGTGAGTTTGAGTAATGACAAAGGAGATGCCCAATATGTTCTTCTCTTGGATGGTTTGAAACATAATTCACTCAGTTCAGTTCAAAAGTGTGACAGAGGCAGTCAAGAGGTGCTCACATCCAAAGAACGTAAGGTAAATGTAAACTCAGAAAAAGTGGTGAATACCGCATAAGGACAATTAATTATGTTGATGTTGAATCCTCCCTACAAGCAAAGAAGAAGATCTCGTGATAATAACAAAAAGAATGCTCGGCCAACATTTATCCCATCTAAAGAAGCAGGAGGAAGAACCATACGGCAAATGGGAAGCATAAGTCCTGAAGGTTGAGAAGGCAAACACCAAAATCAAGTTCTTGAGCGATCCATGACTCGACAAGGTCTTGATAGCCAGAGATCACCAAACGACAAATCTGCATTGACCTAACAGCAGAAATCAATGTTCTAAGAAACCCCGATAGGTCCCTTCCTAGAGAAAGCAGCGCTGCGCGCAGGAGTGGGTGTAGTAGTTTTCTCTTTTGATTGAATATGGACATAAAGCCCTAGATTGAATGCATCAGGGAAGAAAAAAATGAAATTGCGACAGAGAGATCGATGAGATTCAATGGGGATCTAAGGGCCATTTAAAGGTACGCTGTGTTTACAATTGGTAATCATGGTTCAAGTAGAAAAACAACATTCTGATGTACAAAAATGATATACGACATCCTGTAGAGACAAGAAGAGGAAAGACCTTGTCAAGGAAATTAAACCTTTAGGAACAAAAGGGGAAAAATATTTCCAAGCAGAGATAATCATTGATAGGGAGCTCATCCTCATGAGAAGATCGATGCTGAGTCCGAAGATAGGTGAGCAATTTAATCTCCACGTAGCATACCGGAAGTCGAAGATGAAACATGTCCAAGAATCGGAAGAAGACTCGGGTTTAGATACAAATTCCGGCAGCCTCATATGAGAGAGTCCATCCCGTTAGCGGGAGTTTGCATTGATTTAATATCCGATACCTCCTAAAAATACCGCGAACAACCTGGGAGCATGTTCCTTTGACATTGATGTCAGCGGGGGAGAAGAATCAGGTGCCTTTATTCCATCAATGCCAGCGGGGAGATTGGTTGGAAATGTTTAATGTGCAGCATATGCCTGTCGATGGAAAGTACAACAATGACGCATGAGAATATGTTGAATGTAACGACGGCAACCGGCATTTTGGAAAGACATGAAAGCAACCGATAAGTTCAGAAGAGATAGTGCGAGGATGTTTGGTATGCTTTGCATAATTACCGGTATACGCGGATTGATGGAAAGTACAAATAACATTGTATTTGAGTACAACAATCCATGATCGCAGCAACGCAGTTGATATCTGGGATATCCTCAACAATCCAACAATTGTCTAATGCAACAATCCTCAACGGGCCAACCGAGGATCGATCTAAAACCATTGATCGCATGATGAAGTCCCCGAAAGTTTCAGGCAAAGATTAACGTTGATTCCATCCCAAATCTCCGGATGTAGTCGAGGGTCGCCGATCTAAACATAGACAAGAAGATGCTTGAAGAGGAGGATGATCTCTCGCATTAGATCCGGAGCATCGTGGTCCCACCACCATTGATCGAGGAGAACTCTGTAACGATCTTTAAAGCGTGCGAGTAGAGGGATCAAATCCCAGTGCTGTGAGGACCAACTACCCCGGTTATGGACCATTGATCCACCCCTATTTGAGTTTTGGGATCGAGTTGGAGATGAAAAAGTAATATCATCCGCTAATGTAGTCTCGAAGTTCAAGGATATGCAAATCGCCATTTAACTGGTTTCATCAAATCAAGATCACATCGTCGATCCGACTCATGTCGGCAAACCACGTCAGCTAGGAACACGTATAACAACCAATGATAAGATCCATCCAACAATGCCGGCTAACATGTAAGCCTTCGTCAATCGTGCGACACCGTGGCGCTTATTTAACACATGTGACGCCGCGATACTTTGGCCACCCTACGTCGGAGTTTCAAGATCGCGGTTGGCGATATCACAAAACAATGCAAATGAACTCCGGATTTCGCGATATGAAAAAAATCGCGACTTAATCGCAAACATTGAATCAAGATCAGATCTTTGACCATTGACCAACCTACATCGGAGTTCTTAAATCGTGACATGGAGAGGGAAAGAAACAATGCAACAAAATTGGCGCAACGATTTAATCGCACCCATTGAATCAAGGTCTGATCCGGACCGTTGATCCGCATATCGGAGTTTCGTGGATTAAGAGTTGAAGAGGTCAAAGGACATTCACCACAGGAATGCCGAAAACACCGCGATATGTGAACGCGAAATGATTCAACCGGCCGATCAAGTGCGTTGGACGTGACCACGATCCCACCATTCGGGTATCGGGATCGCGGACTTGAGGATCAGATGCCTCATCTCCTCGCATCTTCACGAAATGCTAAACGCAAAAGTGCCTTTATGCATATGATCAGCGGTCACAAACCCATGGCCTGAAGGGAAGGATTCTCGGCCCGCATAAGTCACTGGGTTTCGAGGATCGGCCAGATTGGAAAGTTTCTACATGCTTCATCTCCGCATTCACAAAACATCGACCGAAGCGATTTTTCATAGGGCGCTTGGTTAGCACCCACAGTCATATTGGGGAAGGCTGGTGCGTAAAAAGTTCCAGACGTAACATTAGAGATCGCGAGTGAAGTGTGCATTAATCGCCACGTGGGATTGCTGTTGAAACGCTTCAAACCGACGAAGCAATGTCAATAAAGTTCATCCAACGACGCCAGCATAAATTGAATACGAATCGAAGGTTACTATTCTTCGCCAACCTCTTAGTTAAGTGAACGAAATTAGGTGAAATGGATTCATGATTGCTTAATCAGCTTGGTTTTTCGCTGCTGTGACAATTCATGTCTTCTTTGCCTATGAAATGCCATGTGGAACCGCCTTGGGCTGGAGGTGTGTATATAAAAAGAAAAATAAGACAGACCGTGTGGGTTTATCGCTCTCTAGATAAGGAAATGAAACCGGCGGAGATCGGAGTAATCGGCCTGATGCACGCATAATGTGGAAACCGCTTAAACCATTGGATGGCATCCGCCAAAGAATTCGGTAAGAGACCTGTAATCGCTTTGAGGGAGATGAAGATTCCAAGCTTCATTCAAGTAAAGGAACACTATTCTTAGAAGGGATTGACGTATGGATGAGCATCAAGCCCCAGAGTCAATCGAAGAGGGCAAGCCTCGACCATAAATAGCCAAGACTAAGAGCGTCCTAACCTAAAGAGAGAAAAGAAATCTCGCATAACACCTAGTGACTATAGGACATGGTCTGGAACCATCCCGCGCAACAAGTCACGACACGACCGCAGCACCCAATAGGTGGAGGAGATCAAGGATATGAGAACGTAGAGAATGATCGAATATTGTGCACATGCACAAGATGCAATGTAAGCCAAGGAGCATACACGTATAGCCAAAGAAGAGAAGTAGCTGCTATTGCCGCTCGAAAGTTGATGTGGTCAGCTGTAGAAGGATTGAAGTGTCAGCAAGGAGGTAGAGCGCAGGAGCATAGATGCAAAGTAGAATAATGTTGCATTGAATGGATATGGTGTAGAGAGTATAAATGGTATAAGAATAGACAACGCAAGTCATGTGCAGAGGGCAAAGGAGGAAGATTGTAGAGAACAAATGCAACAAAACAGCGATGAGTCTGGTAGCCATTGTTGAACATTATATCACCAGAATAAGTTTCCAAGAAATATTTATGTTTCAGGGTGGAAGGGAGGTGCTAGGAGGATTGTTATCCCCATAGGTTCCGCGGTGCTTGAACATCAGGAGTTAGAAGCCCATCCGGCTGCGCTCGTGAGAAACGGGTGGCGTGGTGGTGCAAGGGAGAACTCTATTCTCATATAGGTTTGTGCCTCAGATGATTGAAGTTGCGCTCCGTCCAACAGCCTGAAAACTCTCAGGGAGTTGGTGCTTCCTTAGTTGGTGCTAGAGAAACCAAGGAGTTGGTGCTCTCTAGTGGGTATGAGAAAATGCGAGAGTTGGTGCTCTTTTAGTAAGTTGGGTGCCTTTGCAAAACGAGGTTGTAGCCCCATTATGAGTTGGTGCTCAGATATATGATAACAAAGATTGTAACTATTAGTTATCATATAAAGAAAAGAGGGTTTTACTCAGGCTGGCTCTCTAGGGAAATATCCGCTCTCAAGGCTTCTCATATATGCATTCACGTCAATATGCCATTGTGATTATCATTTAATGTCTCATCAAAGAGTTTAAAGAAGCATAATTTTTTAATCACAGTAAAAACTGATTCACCCCCCCTGTCAGTTGTCTTAGTAGTTTCAATAATTGGTATCAGATCTGGTTCCCTTTATCTAAGGGTAGATCCTAGAGCTTAAACATGATTAGCCATGAAGGAAATCTCACACTAGGCCTCTTCTATTTGATGGAACAAATTTTTCCTTTCAGAAGGTTAGAATGAGAACATACACCATGGCCTTAGGAGTCGGCGTCCTGGATGGTAGACTCCGAATACATAAAAGCCCGTTGTGCTAGCTTCCAAAGATGATAAGTTAGAATTTATCTTTAATGCTAAGGAATGAATGCTATCTGAATGGACGGTATCGAAGCTTTTGGTTAGATGCATCTTCAAACCTTAAAGAAATGTGGGACAAACTCATTATTAGTTATGAACGTAATGAGAAGGTGAAAGATGCTGCTTCAAAACCTTACGTGAGTAATAATTGAAAATCTACGTATTTGTTAAATAAGGAAACCATTGGGGCATTTTCTCGAAAGAGTTGAAGAACTAGTAAATGCAATGAAAAGCACTTGGTGAAGAAATTGAGGAACCCTTTTTAGTTCATAAAATTTTGATCTCACGATAGTTTCAACCCAAAGGTCTTAGCTATAGAAGAACTTAATGATTACAAAGACTTTATGTCCTTTGATCAACTCCTAGGAACTCTGATTACTTATGAAATGAGGATAGTTACAAATAAAACCACCTCTATAGAAGCATCACGAAAAGCGGTATAAGAATGAGGATTTTGAGCCCCATGAAATTGAAGAAAATTTGTGATAAATTGAAGAAAGGATCAGGCAAGTACCAAGATAAGCTTCCCTTCAAATTTAACCGCGTAAGATAGGTCATTTTGCAAATAAACGTCCACACAAGAAACACGATCAAAACAATGAAAGTGAAGAGAAGTAATTTCAATTTTCCACTGTGAGGATACAAATATCTCCTGCAGGGCTCCTAAATGAGAGATTCCATCCCGCTGTGGGAGCTTGCATTGATTTAACACCGACAATTCCTAAAATACCGCATGTTCTCGGGGAGCATGTTCTTTGGACATTGATGTGAAAGGGGAGAAAAGAATCAAGCCTTTGTTTCCATCAACGCCAAAGGGGAGATTGTTGGCATACTTACAGACATAAGGCAATGTGTGTGTGCTTGTCATTGATGGCGTTAACAATGAATATGGCATGAGTACAAGAAGAATTATCATAAGTATTTTGGGAAGACGCCGCAGAGAAACCTCGATAAGATCATAAGAGATAGCGCAGAGGATGTTTGCATGTTTTACATGAAGAGTATTCTTTTCATTGATGGAGTACAACAACGAGCAATATTTTTGAGGCCAACAATGATGATCACAGTCAAGAATGACATTTAGGAAGACCAAATTCAAATGCAACAATTGTTCAAATGCAACAACTTCTACCGCCAACTCCAGGATTGATATAACCTGCTGATCGCCATAGTCCCAGAAGTCATGCAACATTTCGGATCGCTGGATTCCATCAAAAATTCATGACAGAATGAGGGTCATTACATCTAAATATAGACAAGAAGTGCGCTACCGAAGAGGAGGATAGATCTCAAAGCGCTAGATCCGAGCATCGTGAACCGACCACCTTTGGATCGAAGAGAACCTGCACGATCTTTAAATTTTAAGGAGTAGAGGGCTCACAAAATCTCGAAAAGCGTGAGGACCATCCATCTCGTGGGTTGTGGATTGATCCGACTCACCGGCCGGAGTTTTGGGGATCGAGAGTTGGCGATGACAAGTAATATCATCCACGTTAAATCCTAAGTTCGCGGATGGCGCAAAATTGCTGGACGTAATTTGAGCCGGGCCAAATCAAGATCACATCCTGACCGGCCGATCCGACCTGATCGTCCGCGAAACCACGCCATTTGTGTCCTGGCACAACCAGTAATGACAAGTGCCGAACTGATTCAACATGCTAAGAACATGTCACCGTAATCGGTGACATCGTGGCGCGATGAATAAATGTGGATGTCGTGATTCTACACTATGTCGGGAAGCCAAGATCGCATGTTGGAGATGCCAAAGAAACAATGCAATAGGAATCCCATTTCACGATATGCAAATGTTAAGAACCAAACATCAATATAGTATAGAAAACCTCAGAAAAAGTACCAACTTTGAAAAGAGATAGTTTCAGATAATAAGCCTTTTCGAGTGGGGGGAACGCCTCCCCACCCTGCACTTAAATGTTCAAGTACAAGATGATCTTGAAATGAAAATGTCTCCCTTGGTATATATAGGATACTAAGAGGTTTAATGGAATAAAGCCGACATGAAATAAAATAACATTACTAATCTACCATAACCAATGGCCTAAAGCCGACATAAATAAAATAACATTACTAATCTAATATGCCCCAATTAAATGGTAATGAGCTAATATTAGGCTTAACATGCCCCTCCCTGAGATTAGTGTTGTCCGCAACGCTTTGAGTAACTCGATGTTTCAGATAAAAGACTCATCTTCCCAAGTGGAATCTTCAAATGCAGAAGTTTCCCATTTAATGAGATACTCAAAATGGATCTATTCCTCGGCCATGCACTCCTTGTGTCGTTGATGGCTTCAGGTCTAATATGATTTTTCCTTCCTCGGCCAAGTTCGGAAATATAGTTTGAACTCGATCTTGTCGCCTATAACTTTCTTTAAGCATGAAACATGGAAACTGGTTGTACTCTCAGAAGATGCATGCAACCCAATTTGTATGCCATAGTACTCACCTTTGCAACACCTTATAAGGGCCATATTACTTCTGGTGATAATTTATTATCCTTCTTGGCTTGCTTGAGGGACACCGCTTGTATGGTTGTAGTCTTAAAAAATACCCAACTCCTCTACTTCAAAACTTCTTTCACTAATGCATGTTGATCTCGCTTGTTGCTCTCATGATTTTGCATGGGCAAAGGAACCTTTAAGATCCTGGAGAACTTGTTGTTGATTCTCGCATGATCTCCACCGCTTGAACTTTAGATTTTCTTTTAGAGAAGAAGTGATGGAAGGAGGGTGGTATCCATAAAGTGCCATAAATGGTGCCGCCTTTTTTGTTGCAGCAGAAAGGAAGTATTATACCACCATTCCGCTAAAGGTAACCATTTGAACCATTGTGCTTTGTTTCTATCGTATATCAGCAACTAAGGTATCCTTCCAGATATTTTTTTACTATCTCGGTTTGTCCACGATCTGAGGGATGATAGGATGAGCTATGATCCAATTGAGTATCCAAATAAGAAAATAATTTAGTCCAAAAAATGTCCAAAGGAAGATGGACTGGGCTTCGATTTCACAATGATCTTTATTGCCATGTAGATTTTGAACTTTATCCATGAATGCGGTGGCAATTTTTACTAGCTTTGAAGGGATGAGGAGTGCACAAAAGTGTGAGTACTTGGTCGCTCATCAACAATCACCATGATGACACTCTTCCTTCGGACTTTGGTAACCCCTCGCGGATGAAATCCATGGAAACCCTCCTCCCAACACCGAATTTGGATGGATATCGCTGTGAAAGACCCTGGGTCTTAATTGTTTCCACCTTATTTTGTTGGCAAACCAAACATTCTCGGCCACAAACCTTTGAACATCGGGCTTTAAGGCTATCCCAAAAAAATCCTTCTTGACTCTATGGTGTGCTTCAAAAATCCCGAAAGTTCCCTCCCATCGGAGAGGTGTGCAATTCCAATAGCACCTGCTGAGTTGGGAGTTCTTACATAAATATAAGCTGCATCTTTGAACAGTGAATCATTTTTCCATGTAAATATCCATGCACCAATCCCACAACCTTCAAATGAGAGTCCACACTTTTCGCCATTCTTTCCATTCATCCTTTGTTTCTATTATCCAATCGGGTTGATGATTCTGTAGATAGCACAGAGAAAGGCCTCAACATATTCATCCTTCGCGGAGAGTGCATCCGCCACAACATTTTGCTTCCCCTTTAGTACGATTTCAAAATCATAACCCAGATTCGGTTACCCATTTTGTCAGTTCTTATTAAGATAGTCTTGTTCCAAGAAGTATTTAAGACTATCATGATCAAGCATTTTGACCTTGAAGTGCCGACTCAGGGTAAGGACGCATTTCTTCAATGCATGTAGTATCTATCATTTCCTTCTCATGTTTGGGTTTGTGTAAGTCTCTTCCTTGAGTGGTCGACTTTCAAAATCCGTGGGCTCCCTCTCCTTAATAGGACGACTAATTCCATCGATGCATCACATTCCACAATAAAGGTTTTGTGAAGTCCTGAGGGTCAAGACAGGAGCTTTAAGACATCACCTCTTTAAGTTGTTCAAATCCATTTAGTTGCCTCTGAGTCCATGAAAATGCATCCTTCATTGTTAGTTATATTAAAGGTGCTGCTATTCTTCCATAGTTCAACAAACTTAAGTGGTAGTAACTCACAAACCCAAAAAATCCTCTAAGATTTTTAATGTTTTTGGAATCTACTGCAAATCCATCATGGCCTTTAATCTTGTTAGGGGTTCACCTGACACCTCTTCTATGAGATACAATATGACCCTAAATACTCTACCCTTTACTCCAAAGAAACATTTGATGGTTTAGCATATAGCTGCTAGCTTGTCTCTCCTTAGAAGTAATCTTGTCAACATGTTGCAAAATGATCCTCCTAAGACTTGCTATAGATTAGTATATCATCAAAAATACTAACACAATTTTTCAAGGAAGGGCTCGAAATAAATCATCAACCCTGAATGTGGAAGGTGCATTTGTAAGGCCAAAGGCATGACCAAAATTCATAATGGCCTCATGAGTTCGAATGCTTTTGGGATATCTTCTTCCTTCATTCCTGATTTGATGATACCCTCAATGGAGATCCAATTTTGTGAAATAGATTGCCTCCATGTAGTTCATCTAACACCCATCAATCATGGGAATGGAAACTTATCTTTAATAGTGATCTTGTTGAGCTCTCTATAATCCACACATACACCATGAGCTATCTTTCTTGAATACCATTACCACTGTGCAGAAAGAACCTGCTAGGTCTAATGATGCCAAACTCTAACATTTCTTCAACCATGCACTCCACTTCACCGCATATATAGAATCAGGTGATGTATTCTAATGTTAGGGGTAACACTCCCAGGAATTAGGTAATTTCATGATCATGATTTTGGGTTGGTGGGAGACCTTTGGAATATCTTCAAATACCTTTGAATGCTTATCAATGATCCTTTGAGATCTTGAGGGAATAGATGGCTTAGATACAAACATCTAAGGAGCATAGTTTTGCAATAATTCCTGATGCCCCTTTTTCAATAATTTCGTCATGACATTAGAGCTTATCACCCATCATCTCATGGATACCCTTCTCAACTCAATTTCTTTTCCCTTCCAATAAAATGCCAAAGTTCTTTGAAATTAAAAGCCACTGCTCCTAATGACTGTAAACATTGGATTCTAGTACAACATCTGCAGCATTCACCCATGGGTATAGAAATCATTGGACTATTCATTGGCATATTCCCCATAGTAAGATTGATCTTATTTTATTTCCGAAAGTAATTGATAGTTCCTCCATATGCAACCATTATTTGAAACTCTAGCGCTAGATATAAAAAGCAACCTAGATCTTTATTAATTTATGCTGAATGAAATTAAGGGAAAACTTAATCAATTAGGACTATTTACCTTTTCTTTTGATGTATCCTTTCCGATCTTGAGGGTTTGAGGAGTGCTAATTCCAGCCAATGCATTACACATATCATGGAAGCTAACTCTTTAGATGAAATTGTTTCTACTGCCATCTTAGAGACTATTCTTGTTCTTGTTCTTCTTCCTCTCACACCCATGTAGAATAATTTCTTCTCACCACACTTATGTCCCCTAATTCGCACTTGCTGTCACAATTAAAAGCATAAACCTTTTATTTTCTCTCCACTGTTTGAGGTGTCAACCTTGTGGGTTGAGGTGTTTTAGGAGAAGGAGCATTGTTCCTCTATATATGTTGTGGATAGTAATATCCCCCTAGTACTATAGCCATATTTCCTTTTACTTCCTCTTCAACATTTCTTGCCACCCTTAAATGCATTCTCCAATGATTTGGGTTCCCAAAGGCAAACCTCATGTTGAATGTTATCTTTAAAGTTCCTATGAATACATCAATCAAGTGCTCATCCGAATATCGCTACCTTTATATTCAATCTTGTGTTTTCAATGTGCTCCACAACTCAACCCTTTTGTTTGAGATTTATCACACCATACAGCGTTGTTCTGTATCCCCATAGTGTGCTAATATTTCTTCCGCGGAAAAATTGTCCAATTGACAAGTGATTTGTGATAAAAAAGCCATCGATACCAAAACAAATTGATTAGGTTCTAAATATAAAGAAGCAATATCGGGTATTCTTTTGTATGTACATATGGAGATCAAAGAATTGCTCCATCCGGGGTAATTCATGTGGATTGGGTCCTTTGCCACTAAACTCTCATATCAATTCTAGGAACGTGGTTGGTCTTCAAACTCCAAAGTTGGAGCTCCATTCTTGATTCACCTTCCCTAGTCCATTATCATGGATTTCATGGGATGCATTTTCACTTTCGTGTGTCTTCTCCACCATACTTAATTTTTTAATACTTCCATGATCTTAGCTTCCATTGAATCCATCTTAGTATCCAACTTGATTCCATTGAATCCATCTTAGTATCCAACTTAGTATCCAACTTGGATTCCATTGAATCCATCTTAGTATCCAACTTGAAGCTTCCATTGAATCCATCTTGCATCCCAACTTGAATCTCGGCTTGAATCCATCTTAGCTTGTAGTTCATTTATGTCCCCACGCATTTCTTCTCACCTTCATCAAGAGTCCAAGTAGGATTTTCCTCGAGGTTTATTTGGCGTAGAAGTTCCCTTTTGGGTGGTATGTTGGCCAAGCATCACTTTTGAACCTTGATTTTGAGGTGGTTATGCTAGACAATATTCCTTCTATTGTATCTCCAATTTTTGGACCTCTGCATGAAACTTTTACCCATGTATTTCTATGATATGTCTTCAATGCCACGCAGTCTCCATCCAAATTGATGTGCCAAGTGGAATTTACAATAACTTCCCACAACTCTTGTTGTTTTTGGTCTTTCCAGGAGATGTCACTGGTATAGTGTGCCCCACACAAAATAATTGACATAAAATTCTAAACCTCACACCAAAAATACTACAATAATGTGATCATCCACGACCAATGCAACAAATTCCACTCAATTTGGATTTGTTGGGAAGAAGGCGGATAGTTTTATTTGGAACACCTTCTCGAGACTAGCCAATAGTACTAGTCAGATACCCTATCTTCCACAAGGTGTATAAAAGAAAATAAGATAGGACTGTGGTTGGTTGTTACGGATAAGGAATGAACCTAAGGAGATCGGATGTTCACTATGCTACCACATGAAACGCCGGAAATTCCAATACGGCAATCAAGAAATCGGAACAGACCTCAACGCCAAAGGAGATGAAGAGTCTCCAAGCTCGGCCCAAAGGAAGACTATTCTTAGAAGGAATTCATAGATGGATGAGTGTTGAAGCTCAGATGAATCGATGAGGGTGAGCCTGACCGTAATGTAGAAGACGGCAGACCTCAACCTAAAGAGAAAAATAATCCTACATAACACCTAGTGATCATATAGACACATGTGATGAACCACCGTGAGTAGCTGAAGCGTTGTGATGATCAGCAGAGCACTCGAGAGGTGGAGGATATTACCATGAGTATGCAGAGGAATGATGAATATTGCATGCACAAGATGTACATGAGGCTATATATACATGGTACAAAGAAGAGAAGGGGTTGTTGTTGTTTTTGTTGTTGGAGTTTGTTGTGGTCGCTGTGTGGAAGGGTTGAAGTGTGAGCAAGGAGGTAGAAGATGGTTGCATTGAAGGGAAATGGTGCAGAGTATAAATGGCTTAAGAAACGTACATCAAAGTCATGTGTGCGTGAAGGAAGTGAGGCATAGAAAGCAACAAAATGCGTAAGAATATGATGAGTCCGTAAGCCGCTATTGAACATTATATCACCGTAATAAGTTTCGGTGAGGCAAAAGATTTATGCTCTGCAGGAAGCTGGAGGTTCAGGGAGGACGTTTCTTTCATAGGTTCAAGGGTCTCTTTAACAGGGAGTTGTAGCTTCCGACCGCCGTTTCAGAGAAACCAGGTATAGAGGGTGCAAGGGAGAACTCTTTGTTTTCTCTAGCTATACGTTGGAAGCTCCCAGATGATTGGAAGTTATGCTTCCGTCCAAGCCACAGGCCGGAAACCATTGAGTTGGTGCTTCCTTCTAGCTGGTGCTAGAGAAACCGTGGGAGTTGGTGCTCTAGTGGGTGCTAGAGAAAATCAGAGTTGGTGCTCTCAAAGAAGTTGCTCTGCAAAAAACATAGGTTTTAGCCTCACAATGAGTTGGTGTCATATGTATGATAATGTAAAGCATCTAACTATTACTTATCATATAAAAAAATTATGCTTCTACCCCTCGTATTGGCTTCCTGAAATATCCGCCTCGGTTTCATATGTGGACCCATGTTGAAATGTGCCATTGTTTTCTATTTCTCTCGCATTATTGTAACGCCATTCTGTTTCCAAAGAGCTTAAAGAGGCATAATTGTTTAAGCACGTAACAACTGATTCACTTCCCTGTCCAACACCGTGACGAGCTAACCCCTTTATCTAAGGCTAGATCCTAGGAGCTTAAACATGACAAGCCATGAAGGGACTTCACCACCAGGGCCTCCCTCTCTATTTCTCTGATGGAAAAATTTTTGCCTTCCTGAAGGTTAGAATGAGAACATACCTAATGGCCTTGGGAGTTGATGTATGGGATGTAGAGACTAGATACATAAAGTTCAAGCGTTAGCTTCCAAAGATGATAAGCTAGAATTTAGCTTTAATGCTAAGGGAATGAATGCCATTCAGAATGGACTTGCGTAGCCGAAGCTATAAATGGTGATGCATCTTCAAACCGCTAAAAATGTGGACAAACTCATTAACAATTATGAAGGTAATGAGAAGGTGAAAGATGCCAAGCTTCAAAAACCTACAGAGTACATTTGAAAAGCTATAGATGAAGAAGAAGTCCATCGGGTTATTTTCCAGAGTTGAAGAACCAGTAAAATGCAATGAAAGCACTTGGTGAAGAAATTGAGGAACCCTCTTTAGTTCAAAATTTTTGAGATCTCTCATGATAGGTTCAACCCAAAGGTCTTAGCTATAGAAGAACTTAATTGTTAAGCCCCAATGTTTATTACCCCTTAATTGGGGAATATCAGATTAGTAATGCTATTTCATTTATGTCGGCTTTAGTCATTAGTTGTAATTTAGATTGCACGTTATTTTAATTAAGGTCGTTTTTAGGCCATTATTTGTAATTTTCAAATTCCTAGTCTCCTATATATACCAAGGAAACATTTTCATTTTGAATCATCTTGTACTTGAACCATTTAAGTGGGGTAAAGGAGGTTTCCCCGAAGAGGCTCTTATTATCCGTAAATTGTCTCTTTTTCAAGGCGTTGAGTACTTTTTCTGAGGTTTTTATATGCTATATTGATGTTTGGTTCTTAACATATGGTATCAGAGCTCAAGGTCTTGGGGTTTCGCTGCTACATCTGAGACACCGTGGAATTTTCGCTATAAACTTTATTCTACAACGTTTCAGAAGGAACCGCTTGGCGGGTATTTAGCATACGGATCAAGGTACGTTGGGTTCAAATTTCAGCTCCTGAGGCCTTATACTTTCGGAGATATATCCTGTACAAGATAGGGTTATGGAATCATCCTGAAATGAGTCATTGAGACATTTTCTCTATAAAAAAGTTTCTGTAACGTTTCAGATGCTGCCCTCTGGAGAACATTTATAGAAATTAGTAGTGTATCTGTGGTAAAACTTTCAGCTTCTGGGTCATCTTAAATTTGTAGATACACCCTATGTAAGATAGGGTATCTGACTAGCCCTATTGACTAGTCTCAAGAAGGTGTTCTAGATAAAACAATCATAACTTCTTCCTAGAGTATCCAAATTGAGTGGGACTAGTTGCATTGGATCATGGACAGTCTGTAGTATTTTGGGTGCGAGTTTCAGAATTTATATCAATTATTTTGTGTGGGGCATTCTATACAAGTGAGATCTCCTGGAAAGGCCAAAACCGACAAGTTGTGAGGAAGTTACCGTAAATTCCACTTGGCACATCCAATTTTGATAAGACCTGTGACATTGCAGAGAAGACATATCAGAGAACTACCTAAAGGAAAGTTTCATACCCATAAGGGCCAAAACGTGGTATATATAATAGAATAAATATTGTCTAGCAGAACCACCTCAAAATCAAGACTCAAAAGTGATAT
>SNQJ01S0093892.1:10591-22405 GCA_010110895.2 Picea sitchensis | reverse complement strand
TATATATATATATATATATATATATTTCTTATTTATTTGTTTAAAGAGTTTATGCATATGCCACCGTATACTTTTAGCTCTATATTCCACTTGAGATGTATTAATCATTTCCCCAACTTTAAACTCTGGTTATGTTCTATTATACTCACAGTTATGTTCTATTATGATCTAGAATTACTTCCTTTTGACTAACACGATTGTTCACACCACACAACCGTACGGACGTGGCATATGAACAGTTTGGCAATTTGATAGTTGAATGCTCCGGGGTTGTATGGTAAAAAAAAAAGGCGTAAGCTAAACCCCAAACGAAACCGACCTTTGTCGGTCGTCCTTTCACGGCGTCCGGACTCCTTTCCGACTCCCGTTGCCGATTGTCTCTGCCCTTCGGTCGCCTACCCGTCCATACGCCGCCCGCCCCATCCCCTCTACCACCTCCGCCCATCTACCACCATCCATACATCATCCACGCCCATGCCCTCCGGCCCATCTACCACCATCCATATCCACGCCCATTATGCCCATCCATTCAAATCCAAATCCCGCTCAATTCACCACCTACCATTCCCGCTAATTAATTTGTCATTTGAGGATTGCGCTTCAGACTGCGCAGCAGGGCTTCGATATAGCCATTTTTTAAAAGGGGCAGAGCGTGTTCATTGTGGGAGGAGCGGGTGGAGTGGGCAGCCTGGACCTTAGCCTACACCAATGAATTGTATATGTCAGTTGGTCGATCGATTAACAAATGCAAATTGTGTGCAGAGTAACCGTCAGCAGTTTCCTTGCAAAAGATGGCGACAGGGAAACTTTTCTCTCGCTCAACTCAAGCATTATTTTACAATTACAAGCAACTTCCTATTCAGCGCATGCTAGACTTTGACTTTCTCTGCGGTTAGTTTCTTATTGCTTCTTCAATGGCTTATTGCTTCCTTACATGATTGCACAAAACATTTGATTCAATTTCATCTTAATATAGTTCTAGTATGGTGGAGGATAGCTGAGGTCAGTTTTGTTTACATTTCAGGTAGAGAGATATTGTCTGTCGCTGGAATCATCAATCCTGGTTCTGAAGGATTTCAGAAACTGTTCTTTGGGCAGGAAGAAATTGCCATACTTGTTCATTCAGCGTGAGTCTCTTCTCTTATTCTGCAGCAAGTATTCTATGGGAGGTTTGTTTCAAATTATTTGAATTTAAAATCTTGAATGTTTTTTATAACACTTTTGTGCATATTTTACAGTATTGAGGTTGCATGCAAAGCTCATCCAACAGTTGATGTCTTCATCAATTTTGCATCTATTAGAAGGTACCTTTAAGAAGTTCTGTCGTGGGTTTGATTTTATTCTTACAACTTCTTCATCTTAAGATATGGAAGATATGAGAAAGGAATATTATCTCTTCCAGTAGCTATCTCTTGTTCTTCCATACTTTACCATTATAGTTTATGCTAATTATATTCTCAACAGTCTTCATTTGAATCCCCTTCCATATTTGTTGCTTGCTAATATGTAAAGAAAATGCATGTTGTTTGTGCAGTGCATTTGCTTCCTCCATGTCTGCTCTCAAGCAGCCAACAATCAGAGTAGTAGCTATAATAGCATAAGGTGTCCCGAAAGGAGATACTAAACAGTTGATTGCTTATGCTCGAGCTAATAATAAGGTAAAAACAATTTTCATTAACGTTTTCTTCCTGATGGTTTTTCTTTATCTTGTGTGCCAAGTACATACAGATTGGCTGTTTAAGACGGGACAAGGGAAAATAAGGGATGGTTGTCACTTAGTTTTTTTTTTAAAGGTTGCTAAAGAACAGACTTAGAGTTACTCTTTTCCCAATTAATGCTGAATATTTCAAAAATCTACTGCAGGTTATAATTGGGCCTGCCACTGTAGGTGGCATTCAGGCCGGAGCATTCAAATTGGTGATACAGCTGGCATGATTGAAAACATTATTCAGTGCAAGCTGTATAGGCCAGGATCTTTTGGCTTTGTTTCTAAATCTGTAATTATCCTAAGCTCCCTCTTAGGTTGGAGTTACCTTAAGCAATACTCTGCTAAATTTGACACGACATAGTTTTCAGTTGCATTGATTGCTTTTGATCATCTACAGGCATCAATTAAGCCATTTCTTCCTTTTGGAATTATTTTGTTGTCTTTGAATGTGCTTAGCTTTATTTCATTGGTCAAATTGTTTTTTGTTTAGGCATTGCTAATATTAGTTGCCTGCAGGGGGGGATGTCAAATGAACTCTACAATACTATTGCACGTGTAACCGATGGGATATATGAAGGTAATTGATATTTATTATGGTTGTCATTAGCTAACTATTTGAAAACCTTTTTTTTTGCATAGATTCTAGTGTCTACTGGCATCCATATTATTCACATGCCTTGGAAACCTTACACTTTTGTAGGTATTGCAATTGGTGGGGATGTGTTTCCTGGTTCAACATTGTCTGATCATGTCCTGCGTTTTAACAATATTCCACAGGTAAAATTTAGAGTACAGTAAGGTACCTTGCAGATAAATTTATATTCATCCGTGTACGTTCATATCCTTTTGTCCATTCATATCCATATTTAGGGCTTTTACTTGGTATCTTGTCTCCTGCAATGCACTTAAGTGCTTTGTTTATTTGTTGTTAATATTACAAAGAAGAAGAGAAAATTTGGAAGTGCCATACTTTCCCTTTTATTATCACATTGCAAATCTGAGCTGTATTGAAGAAACATGTGCATAAAATACTGAGCAAATAGTTGCAATTAACTGCATCAGGTTAAAATGATGGTTGTGCTTGGGGAACTCGATGGTAGAGATGAGTATTCTCTAGTTGAAGCCATAAAACAGGGGAACGTGCAAAAGCCAGTTGTTGCTTAATTCTGACAAGGATTTAGTACTTGCTGACAATGAACGCAAAATTATCAGAAGGATCCTTGCTAAGAGTGGTCTGGATACATAGATTTGTTATAATTTCTGGTCCATTGCTGTGAAACAGGGCTCCTTACCATTGGTCCACGATTTGGAGGGACTATTGATGATGTTGCAAGATACTTCAAGGATGCACATGACAAGGTAAATCATATCAAAATTTATTGATTAATGGTGCAAGTGAATGTTTTTGGGGAAAGTAATGTGGGTACAAAAAGAAGACCGATCACATTGTTACACTATTAAGTTTTGTTGATAAATTTCTCAAATAGAGATTCATGATTCTGCTTTGTTCCCTTTAGGGTTTATCGGCCTATGAGTTTGTGGAAGGAATGAGGAAGAAAGGTATTCGCGTGGTAGGGATTGGTCACATGTGCCTACCATCTAAAGACTAGGAAGCAAGATAGACTTTTTCCTTCTTGAATACAACCATTTCTCTATTTTTATTCTAACTCTGGAAGTTCACTATTTTCCTGAAGGATCAAGAGAGGAGACAACCATGAMAAGAGAGTAGAGCTTCTGCAGGAATATGCACGTACACACTTTCCTRCTGTAAAGTACATGGACTRTGCCGTGCAAGTGGAGACCTRCACCCYTTCSAAAGCAAACAATTTGGTTCTCAATGTTGATGGTGCAATAGGATCCCTTTTCCTGGACCTCCTTGTTGTCARTGGAATGTTTAGCCAGCCAGAGATTGATGAGATTGTGGAGATTGGTTATCTAAATGGCATCTTTGTACTTGCACGATCCATTGGTTTGATTGGGTGAGTTGTTGATTCTTGCCTTTAAATTTTCAGTCTTTGCTACGTTTTTTAGACTGTCAATTGTGACATGCATTGTGCTAATTCTTTGTTTCCTTTTGAAACTACAGGCACACATTTGACCAGAAGTGGTTGAAACAGCCCCTGTACTGGCACCCATGGGAATATGTTTTGTATACCAAGTAGTGTATTAGCATGAAAGTGTGTGCTTGTTTGCAAAACATGTTGCTAGAGGTGTTTTAAGTAGTGAAACTAAGATGTTTCACAACATTAACAGAAGAGTGAATTCTAGATGTAAGGGTGCAGTTGACAAGTGTCGAGCCCCGGTTGAGTGAACATTGTCTAAAACTATTTATTGCTGAATAATTATATTTGCATTAATTTATTCTCCAGGAGCATTACTATAGAATCCCCTATTTATTCTTTGAGAAACAGTAATCTTTTTTACTCAATTTAAGAGATTTGGTTTCATGGTGTCACTAGAATTTTTGCTGTCTTTGAAATTTTCATTTGAAGGTTTGGAATGATGGACAAGAAAATATTTTTTTAATGCCATTTAAGACCTGCCCTTGGTTGAAAACTTAACACATATTATAAAATGCTAAAACATCTTTCATGACAAGCATTAGTAGTAATGGAAGACCTCATCAATGTCAGGCTCTAAAATTTTCTTCAACTTCTTGAGCATCACTAAACATCTACTGCAAGGACACATACTTCCTCTCTAAGAGAAGAAGAAACAAGTCTAGATGGAAATATGTTTTATAATATATCTTGGTAGTACCTTCAGGTGGTTCGATCTCTTTGGGAATTTTATAATATAAACTAAAAAATCTCTTATTAAACATTGAGACAGTTCCATCTTTCATTCTCCTCATCGCATAAAACTTTGAAAGGAGTATATCCCATGATTTCCTCTCACCACAAAATCTAAGGAAGGCTTCCCTCATTTCATCTCATGAGATAATTGACTCAGACTGTAAATGCATGAACCATATTTTGGCATCCCCTTGTAAGGACTGAGAAAAGGCCCTCATAGACACATCATCATGCTCAATTTCAAAGAAATCTAAAAAATGCTCAAAGGCATGGATATGTTTTTCAGCTGTAAGATTATCTCCAGCAAACATAGGGAGGTACTTATAATGTTTTTGAGGAAAGATATGAAGGATAAGGGGTAGTTTAAGAGGTCTATATTTGTCCAAGAACTTAGAAGGTACGGGATTAAGCACAAGAGTTATAAGACCAAATTTATTTTCATTAGTTCACAAGACTGACCTTGTACATCATATGGCTCAGAGGAATTTATGTCACAATTAACTATGCAAGAAGAAGGTATATCTACAATTTTTAAAGAAGAATCTACAAGTGAAGATATATGGTCATCATTTAAATGGAGAAAGTAATGGAAGAATATTTTAATATGTTCCGGAAAATATAAGAGGTAATTGATGCTAAAGAATAAGATATCATCGAGAAAACTCAATCTTTGGTACCTGGTTTTTCCATAATGTCCTTCCATATTTCTGTCAAATGAGATTGTCCTCCAGTGGAGTCTTTGAATTTGATTGAAATTTGATTGGAGTCACCAAGTGAATGATGCAGTCTATTCTGTATCACCAACCCATGTTCACCATCAAGTGTTGGTCATAGTCTTTGTCGTACAACCTAGGGAAGATATTTTCATGTCTCCATTCCTCGGAAACAACACCAAAAATGTTAGAACTAAAAGTCACACCTAGACTATTGTAGGTGTAACCATAATACCCATCATAATTTGAATAATTAAATCAATTTTATGGTTGATGGATTAGCAAGAAAGAGAGCAACAAATTGTCTGCAGAGACATTCCATTGGGCATGGAGTCATAACATTCTACAGATCAAAAGAAATCAAGATGCCTACTAGAAAAAAGGGTTATATAATGATGAGCAGAAGAATGAAGTAGATAACACTAAGAAGAAATATTCATCAAGCAATGATCCTCTCTGCAAAATGAGTTAAAAGAATACTTTAACAGAAATCATGAAAAAATGCAATCACTAGAAATCCTTTGCATCTCATGAATCTCCTACCCATGAACAACCATTGATCGTCAATGTCTTAAATTCATTCAAGCAAGATGAAAATGTAAAATGGAAAACAGAGAAAACAAAATCTAATAGTAACAGCTCTCATGAATCAATAATGACAGAAATGTTACATTCTGATATGCCCCGCAGGCTTATAAATCAACATACACAACTAAATTGTCTCTTAAGCTCTCAAGAGCCTCTCTTGGATCATGAAATCAACCCTTTCATTAAAAAAATAAATTATATCTATAGTGTATCATTCCTTCCTACTCTAAATAGGTCGAATCCCAAGTGGTTGCATTGGATTGCCTTTTCTCTAGGAGTTGTTACAACAAGGTGAAACAAAATATCCACCTAGCTCCTATTTTTTTGGATCTTATCTATTGTGATAAATTCCTTTTGAAACAGGTCATGATGCTTCATCTGGTGATAGAAAAAATGTCTCTCATGTCCAAATACCTCCTAGGAAACCATTTGAAACATTTCTAACAGCTGGCAACCCTCCCATAATTTGGATTTACCAAATTGTTAGAGTTTGCAGTCCATCTGCAAGATTCGTTGCAAACTTTCCTATAGGTGATGCTTACAACTTTTCTCCCAAACGACGAATTGAGTCGGGATGATTTTTGGTCAGCAAGTCAAAGACATTATGTTTCTCCCACACAAAAATTTCAGAAAAACACTAGTTCGTATATTTCAAGATATGATGAAAATACGATTTTGTTGCGTATTAATTTGTTGCAAACTCTTTGTTACAGGAAATTTCGCAACGAATTGTATTTCGCTGCAAAATCTTTGTTTTGAGTGTTTTCACCTTTGAACCTTGTTCTGACTAGTATAGTTTGTATAATGGTCTTAACTTATATCGTTGATGAAAAAAAATCTTTTGATACTTGTCCCACAACCAAAAAAAAAACACTCCCAAAAGGAGAATTTCACAAACCCTAGTTTCATGATTGTTCATGCCTAGTTTCCATTTGCATATTTTCTTGATCTTGGTAGTATTCGAGTGAAGTTTCATGTCTTTGAAAACTTGACATAACCCTTGATAGCATGATAGGAGTTAATTCGCTGGCCCAACATAAAAATATTTGGACTTTGAACATCACCCTTGGTACTTAGGTTTGAGTTTGGTAACATATAGCAGATTGGAAATTTGCAATGGATCTTGACATTTAGTTATTTATATATGAAGGACCTTATTCTAGTCTTTAGCAAGCTACCTATGTATAAAAAACATTATGTTGTAAAAATTCCATAACTTCCATAGTTCCTTGCCACATATGTTATATTGGACAAAATTTGATGATGCAAATATCAATGTTAACAGGTAGGAATATGGATGGAATGTGTTAAGTATGAACAAGAATGGTACATTTCCCCTATAAAGGCCTCCTAGTAGTACTCATGTTCCCCAAGAGCGACAACACTGGACTAAGACACATATGATGGCCACCAAGGTGAAACAAGGAAAAAAGCATAAGTCCTAAGCATCATGATCCATTGTCTAATTTCAACCCATGATCCTCACCTAAATGCATAATGCATTAAATGTAACACTTTATATGAAACAATGACTAATGTGTCTCGTGTGTGTTGGACCACCATCATTGGATGAACCATGTTGATCAAGTGAATGAGTTGAGCTACGATGAAGGGGGAGGCATTTGAGGGGTTGTTGTCTATGGAGAATGTTTGTCATCATCTTTGGGATCATTATCTCCAATGAGATCATGGAGAATGATCTCCTCTAGTTACCCTTAGGTGAGAGGGGGTAACGGGTCCAACTTATTTTACATGTGTCTGGCTAATATTACATTAGTACTTTCCTCATATGTACATGTTTTTTCCATTTTATTTTACCTTTGTGTCTAGATAGGATTAATACATTAGTATTTTCCCCATGTGTTTCACCTTTATCCATTTTTTATGGCAATGACAATGAATGTAGTACATAAATCTAAGGCCCCTTTCTTCAGAAAACTCCTTGAACAATTACTTTAAGTGTGGAGATGAACAAAGTTTCCATAAATTTCCTTTTACTTGTATTTGATATATGAGTTTTTAATTGACAAAAATGAGAACACTACCCACACTTATACATCAACATACGAAAAACCAAGATATGTTCCATTATCTATTTTCATGCCCAATGGCCTCTGATTGCATTCCATTATGCTTTCTACATCCAAGTGTTTTTTATTCATCCTTCCATTAAACGACTTCCTTGTATTTAAATTTTAGACAATTTATCAATGGTGATGAAGTTTTCTATCATTATATATTGTCTTGGATTTGTCAAGTGTTTCTTGTTCAAGGGATTTGTATTGCACTTGGTTTTTATAATCTCACAAGATGATTTTAGTTATTCCCTCTTTCTATGTTATATAATTAATGAAAACATGCTTGCATTTTGGGTTACTTATGGTGTTAGATCTTGGATGGCCTATGATGGATTTTTCACATGGGAGATGATCCATGGTGGATTTGTACATTAGAGATGGCTTGCTCAATGATTGATTGACCTCAGTTGGGTTCTTGCATGATATTCTTTCATAAGGCATTGGTAATTTTTAGACGATTTGGCGACATTCTACATAATGGCCACATGGAGATGGTTGATTGCTTGGGGAACTCCCTGCATGGAGGAGTGTTTTTCATCCTAGAGGAAGGCATTGGGCCTTAGACAACATGGGGTAGCTTGAATACTTACATGGAGGCCTAAAGTTGACTTACAGATGCCTAGGTTATCATAATGTTCATGAAAAGGGAATGAACATAATGGAGTACATGGCTTAAAAGGTTCATTGGATTCATTGGATTCTTGTAAGAGTATTGGACACATTCCATGGAGCGCCCTTGCATTTGGAGCCTCAATTGTGGATGGCATAATGTTGGAGTGTAAAACTCAACATGTGTGAGCCTACAAGTGTCTTTGTAGGTTGCTTGTAAGGGCATAGACCCACATATGTATTGTCGGGCTCCATTATCTCTCTCATATATATATAGAGAGTGAGAGAGAGGAAGGAGAGAGTCCTTTACATTCATTCATCTCTCTCTCTCTCTCTCTCTCTCTCTCTCTCTCTCTCTTGGAATTTCTAGGGATTATTTTTTCTTCTTGGAGCATCTTGAATACTAAGGTTGGGATTTCATCTCTTGAAGACTTGGAGATTAGTATTTTGAGATGAAACCCTAGGTTTCACTTGTTGAAGTGAAGAAGAAGAGATGTATTGGCTTGGAGGGCATGTTTTTGTGATGCTAGCATGTTGGAGCTCCTTGGTGTGAGCTAGGATTTTCATTGTTTTCCCTAGATTAGGGTTTCAGAGAACTGGAGGATTGTACTAGCCTTGGGATAAGGTTATCGTGTGTACATGAACTTCATCTTTATACATATTAATAAATTTTCCAACTATCCAATACTTGTGTAAACAACAGATTCAATTTTCATCCATTCATGGTTTGTAATTTTTGTAGCATTGGGGAGGTATTCTCACATTGGCCTTGGTGTCAGGCATGTGGGAATATTTGTTGGCACTCGCATTGCATTTTTATTTTTTGAAAACCCCTTTTATGTAGAGTTGGGGCTTGGAATTGTTATTGTGGGGATTATCACCCACTTGGAGGAATAAACAATTCTGATTTAATGTTGAGTTTAGAAGGGGCTCCTGAACTCACTCTCAGACTCCTATAAAATGAGAGGCAATGTGAGGAGGCACCACACATATTATTTTTTTCATCATGTGTTTGGAATGAGTGAGTGAGCACTCTTTCCAAAGGAGATTGAGGAGAAAAAATTCAACAAGGAAAATCTTCACTTGGGAAAATCTAGTCTAGGGTTTATGGTATTTCTTTCTCTCTTCATTATTTCAACCAAGGAAGGACAGTCGCGCGTGTGAGGGAGATAGATCGCACGTGTAAGGGAGACAGTCGCACATGTGAGAAAAGAAGATGATCGCAAGTGTGAGATCTATATGAATCTGTATGACACATTAATTGCAAGTCATACCACATGTGCGGACCAGGGAGTTCATACAAGGTGACATCAACCATACAGATGTGACGTCAGCAGGGTACAACAAATTTGTAAGTTGGAAGTTTTCCGAAATTTTGTTGAAGTTGTAATCTCTATGAGAGGACTAGTTTTTTCCTTGGGATTCTCAATCTAAATTTTTTACTGAACGTAAATTTGTGTCTCTTGTGTATGGATGATTTATCTCTACTCTTTGTGCTTCTTCTATAATTTTCTGTCATAATTTCTATGTAAAATTATTCAGTGAAAACAACCCTAGCTTACTGTTTGAGGTCACTTGGAAGTAATTTTCAGATTTGTAATTGAATGCATTGAATGCTTAAAATTTGGCATGGTATCAGAGCATAGGCTCTAGAGAGAGAGGTCATCTTCTTAGGACACAAGTTGTTGTAGATTTGTTGCTACAGATTTTTATTGTTGCAGATTTGTGTTTTTGTTTGGACATAATGGTTGACACTCTTAGAGTTGAGGACATGTTGGAGGGGGCCACAAATTTCCAGGCCTGGAAGGATAGGATTCTTTTTCTCTTCGAAGAGAATGATCTCAAATATTACATTAAGATGATGATTCCATATCCTAACGATCCACAGGAATTGGCAGCTCATAAGAAGAAGGAAGTGAAGGTCAAGTGGGTGTTGTTGGATTCCGCGAAAGATCACTTGATTCCTCATATTTCGGAGAAGAAAACAACCAAGGAGATGTATGATGCTTTGGTGGGCTTGTACCAAAGCGAGAATACAAATTGGAAGTTGATTTTGAGGCATAATCTTCGATCCGTTGAGATGTCGAAATTGTTAATTTTTCATAATGTAGGTTAAACATGAATTTCATTCCATTTTTTCATTTCACTTAATCATAAACAATAATGTTGCAGCAACCAAGATCACAAGAAGAAACACCATGCACAAAAACACAAGAAATATCATGGGAAACCCTTCTCAACAAGGGAAGAAAACCCAGCCAAATCCTTTGTTGTATTCTTCAAGAGAAAGACCTTCACCACCAAGCATGACCTAGCACACAAGAGGGTGCTTAAGCCCTAGAAGACTAGCGCCCAAGAGAGGTGTGCACCTTTTCCCAAGTATATGTATTTGTTGTAATTTCCAAACACACAAGAAAGATATGATTCCACAATGGGAAATCATCCCTTACTTATATTAGACTTGTCCAATCAACAAAGGCATCTACTGGCTCAACAGGGACGACCTCTCTAAGTCACTTTATAATTATTATTATTATTATTATTATTAACCATATTAATTATCTTTTACATTTATTATTAATCACATTAAGGTGGGGCCGACATGTACCCTTTACATAACAATTAGGGTTACATGCAGGTCTGACTCTTGAACAACATATAGAAACGGATCTGATAGACCTACTAGTTCTCATCCACTAGGGGCACATCCATAGGGATGTCATATCTCTGGTTCATTGCATTACACAAAAGAACTAGATCTTCACATGCTCACATGTGCTCGTCCACATGCACGTCCACTCTATATATCTTCATTACCACAGCCTCACACAGGAGAATCATCTGGAGTCTTCTCGTCAACTCTGATGCTCAGAGGAGACTAACACATCATCTTCATTTCTGTTCATGACAATGCACCTAGCACTTTTGGATTTCACACATTCACCTTGTGCTCAACCACAGGCACGTCCAACTCATCGGATCACCTTTCCCATTGGATAATCATCTGGAGTTCTTCTCAGTCTCCGAATGGAGGAGGTCTTCTCTACGTTCCTAGCTCTATTTCAGGCAGGAACCACTTACCCTTCTTAGGGGATTTCTCTCAGGTTTGTAAGATGAGAGAAAGACTTCTCATAGCTGCAATGATCCACACTCACAGGTTTGTAAGCTGGAGAATGTCTTACATAGTTGCATTCATCAACACTCCCTCTCAGCTAGGGAGGCATTTTCCATCAAGCCAAGTCTCTCACGGAAATACTCAAACTTTGTCTTGGCAAGTGGTTTAGTGAAGATATCTGCAATTTGTTCATGAGTAGAAAGATATT